>JAZDUH010000005.1:0-265932 GCA_036419115.1 Scarus forsteni | reverse complement strand
TTTGCCCATGTGTTTGTTTTTATTCGTTACATGTCTAGCTTTTCGCCAGGGAAAAAGGTTGTTACTTAAATCAGGCAAAAATAGTCACTGGAGTCAAGTGTTGGATTTGTTTGTACTACTTCCACATCAGAGGCAGATTGTAGACCCTAAAGAGGTCGATAAGAAGACATTTGTGTAGCTTTTATTTTCTGCAAACTAGGGTGTATGATATTGGATTTTTGCCGATGCCCAATTTGCAGATATTTTATTAAGCTCAAGTTCTGAGCTGAATAAAAATGGACTTGTTTCTTTCAGTGTTACATATGTTAGCATGTTATCGTGTGAAAGGATGTAAAATGAGAAAAACAGCTTTTAATTCTTGCAAAAATGAAACCCTTGATTAGGGATGTAGCGGTTACCGGTAAAATGGTAAACCGCGGTAAAATTTCCCACGGTAATGATGACCGCGTCCAATAAAAATTACAGTTTTCCCGTGTTTGATAACCACAATGCGTCAAAAAACGCACGGTGATGCTGCTCTTTGACTGGAAATGCCCGAACTATGAGGCTCTTCCTGGATGAATTGGGCTCATGGGAAGCATGCGCAGTTTGCAGGCCACAGTGGAAGTTAGAGACAGCAGAGATTTCCCTCTGGAACGCACTCTTAAGTCTGGTTGACTTTTGGATTTTACAAGGATGCCAAGGGGAAACTGAAAGAAGACAGTCACCCTGTCTAAAACACGAAGCTGCGGTGAAAGAAAAAGACGTGCACGATTAAAACTGTCGTAACTCCTCGAGTAAATGAACTGACCGAGCTGTAGAGGTAGAGAGCAAGAGACAGAGAGAGAGAGAAAAGATTCAATGAGCCATACCCCAGAGAATTACAGGTGGTTTGTCAGTATTCTCTGTCTAAATAATGCACAAATAACAGCATTAGTATCATTCTGGAGTGTTTTCTTGCCGTTCTTTTGCTGTGTATTCGCCGTATTTTGAAATTGATCGTCTTTTTCCGTCAAAGTTCGTGCTTTATGGATTTAATTGAACATACTCTGGAAAGATTAGAGGAGAAAATATCGAGGAGATCGGCCAGGGAGAAGAGGAGGAGACCAGAGGAGAGTCATGAGGGGGGCTTCAGGGAATATCGTCAGTAAAAAAAAAGGCCATGACATGGTCTAATATGACGAGCTGTAACATGGACACTAATGCTGCAGGCAAAGTAAAATCTGAGTGTATGTAAAATAGGTTATTTGTTGTTCATTTTCAATTGTTTATAAAGAGAATCCTATTTAAAGTTCAAATCTGTTGTTTTTTTTGTAATTACACACAGTTTAAGCGTTTATTGCATTTGTTTATTACTTTTATTTCTCTTGAAAGAAGGGTAAAAAAAATTACTCAAAGGGCATTTCTAGACATATTTATTGATAAAAAGACAAAAAAGAACTGTTAAAATAATAATATTAAAGTGGTTAATGATTTCTATTGTGTGTTAAAGTACATTTTGAACATTTTGAGCTCACTGCAACAATACTGCGATAATAATAAACGTGATAATTTTGGTCACAATTACAGTGATACAAAATTTTAGTATCGTTACACCCCTACCCTTGATATTTAAATGTATCCATGTGGTGATGAGAAGGTGCATTGATCTTGAACATCTTTATATTTTCCCATATTCCAGCCAAAATGTTGCCGATGTATGTGGCCAATGTATCAGCTGTCAATGTGACTCATGAAATTTGACACAATAGCATGAGTTTCATTTTGATAACCACAAAAAATACAGCAGTGGCGCAGGAAGTCACCTTTCCAGTTTACACCTTTAAAACAAAAATAAACACAACTGTACATCATGTACTCTCAGTATTACAAACTCACGTATGCTACTTAACTAGCCGCTGTTACCTTCCAAATCAAACAGTGTCCTTGTTGTGAGGTCACACAGTGACTGCTCATAGTCTCCACTCTAATTCATCCCAAAGGTGTTCTGTCTGGTTGAAGTCAGGACTCTGTGCAGGCTAGTCAAGTTGATCCACCCCAGACTCTGTCCTCCATGTCTTTATGGACTTGCTTTGTGCTCTGGTGCACAGTCATGTTGGAAGAGGAAGGGGCCAGCTCCAAACTGTTCCCACAAAGTTGGAGCATGGAATTGTCCAAAATGTCTTGGTGTGCTGAAGCATTCAGAGTTCCTTTGACTGGAACTAAGGGGCCAAGCCCAGCTCCTGAAAAACACCCCCACACCATAATCCCCCCTCCACCAAACTTTACACTTGGCACAATGCAGTCCCACAAGTATGGTTCTCCTGGCAACCTCCAAACCCAGACTGGTCCATCAGATTGTCAGATGGAGAAGCGTGATTGGTCACTCCAGAGAACGCGTCTCCACTGCTCTAGAGTCCAGTGGCGGCGTGCTTTACACCACTGCATCCACACTTTGCATTGCACTTGGTGATGTGAGGCTTGGAAGCAGCTGCTCAGCCATGGAAACCCATCCATGAAGCTCTCTGCTCTGTTCTTGAGCTAATCTGAAGGCCACATGAAGTTTGGAGCTCTGTAGAGATTGACTCTGCAGAAAGTTGGCGACCTCTTCTCACTATGCGCCTCAGCATCCGCTGACCCCGCTCCGTCAGTTTACATGGCCTACCACTTGGTGGCTGAGTTGCTGTGGTTCCCAAACACTTCCACGTTCTTATAATCCAGCTGACAGTTGACTGTGGAATATTTAGGAGTGAGGAAATGTCACCACTGGATTTGTTGCTCAGGTGGCATCCTATCACAGTTCCACGCTGGAATTCACTGAGCTCCTGAGAGCGACCCATTCTTTCACAAATGTTTGTTAAAGCAGTCTACATGCCTAGGTGATGATTTTATACATCTGTGGACATGGAAGAGACTGGAACACCTGATTCTGATTATTTGGATGGGTGAGCGAATACTTTCAATGTAGTGTATCTACAAAATATAATGTGGTGCATCCCTACTGCAAACTGCTCTGCCTTAAAACCATCAAACCTGCACCTTAAGTGATCTCACAGGAAATGAAATATTTAAAGGATCATTTCAGATGTTTGCATCAGATGTAAGTAATGACCATAAGCCTTGCAGGTGTGAAAGCATCACGGCGAGGGTTGTTGTAAAGACTCTTAATCTTCCATGTAGATCCCGTTAATGTTTGTGTACATTATGGACGTCGCACAGCCTCGCACGCCCCCGGCGGTTCAGGCAGAGATTAGCCAGGTCTTGATGAATGACCCCAACCACTTCAGCACAAGCCCCCGAGACTCCCTGCCATGAATTATTAAAGTAGGGTCATAAGTAAGTCAGCGTAATGAGGCCGTGCTTACAGGAGGGGGCGATTGGGGGGGGTAGCGTGACCTTGGACTGGGAGCTCAGCGTGATGCTCACCAGCACAGAGCTGATCCTGCACATCAGCTGTTTCCGTCGTAAATGTTGATGTTGTGCAGCCGCGGATGTTCCCGGAGCCTCGCTGTGATTGACAGGTCGCTTCAGGTGTTTGTGTCGGCGTGAAGACGATCGACGAGCCGTGTCTGACATCAAAAACGAGCTCGGTGTTTACAGCCAAACGTCTGAGAGAACATCTAAGGGAAGCAGCGCCAGGAGATGAATTTATAACAGATCACGTTCACAGAAATCTGCTGCTGTTGTTCGTCTGGTTCCTGAAGCCAAAGTACAAACTCAGATTATTTTCTTTGAGATAATCCAGAGCTGAAGGAGAAGAAGTTGATCTTTTCAATTTAATTCTACAGTCTCCTGCTGAAAATATATTAGTTTTAGTCATAATTTAGTCATCTTAATTCTTTTTATTCCAGTCTAGTTTGATGGAATTTCTCAATATTGTCACGAAACCAGTAATAAATTATTTATCGAGTCTGGGACATTGAAATTTCTCAATATTGTATGTTTTAAAACATTAGAAATACTATTCCAAGTGAAAAATAAAAGTCCTCCTACCAGTATTCAGAAACAATTTAATTAGGAGAAAATAAATATAATTTAAGGAGGTTTGAAAAAGCAACGTCAGAACAAATATTAAATATCCAACCATCCATCCAATCATTCTTCTCACCACCCATCTATTCACATATCCATTCAACTGTCCATCCATCCTTCTATTTATCTGCTAAACTCTCCATCCATTTATCATAATTTTAGTCATCCATCCATCTGTCCTTCTGTCCATCCATCAATACACTCATTCATTTTTCCTCCATCCAACTGTTCATTCATCCATTCATTCATTCAACAGTCAGTCCTTTCATTGAAGTGTCCATTCATCCATTTAAAGTTGCATGAAAAATATGTGAACCCTTTGGGATTACTTGGATTTCTGCCTAAATTGGTCATAAATATGTTCTGATCTTCACCTAAGTCACATCACTAGAAAAACACAGTCTGCTTAAAGTAATACAGAACAAAAAAATGTAGGTTTTCATGTTTTTATTTGACACAATATGCAAATAGTCACAGTTCAGGGTGGAAAAAGTATGTGAACCTTTGGATTTAATAACTAGTTGACCCTCCTTTTGCAGCAATAACCTCAACCAAACGTTTCCTGCAGTTGTAGATCAGACCTGCACAACAGTCAGGAGGAGTTTTGGACCTTTCTCCTGTACAAAACTGTTTCAGCTTTTTATATCCCCTCATCCATCCAACTCACCTTTTTTTGTCTTATCACTTTTTTATCCGTCCAACCACCCATCCTTTCATCCATTCATTTTTTTAATGAACTATTTTCATCCATCAATCTTTCCTACAATCCATTTTTTCCATCCACACATACAGTATAGCCGCCCCTTTGTCCATCTATTTATTTATTCATCCAACACTCCCCTAATTAACCTTTTATCTGCCATCCACTTTTTTCTAAACTATCCATCCATCCTGTCATCAGTAAGGTTTGTTCCTGATGTGATGGAGCAGTTTTAGATGTTTTGTGTGATCTTAAATCTGATCAGTTTGTCAGTTAGATGTTCTCGTCCTGTTTCAGAGCCTCTCCTGTCCTGATTTATGACCACAAAGAGTCCAAAGACCATCCCGAGGATCAGAGAATGTAAAAGCTGCATGTGTTAAAGAACATTTAGATCCATCTCCGAACGTCCTTCAGCTTCACTCTGCACTCCTCTTGATCCCTCTCTGATTTATCCTCAACGTGCCGAAATAAAAACGTGTCTGAAATAGAAATGTCTCTACAAGAGAAAAAAAGAAAGAAAAAAAAGGAAAAAAGGAAGAAGAAAAAAGAACAACAAAAGATAAAAAGATAGAGAAAAAGAGCAAAAAAGAAGAAAAAATAAAATAAAAACGAAGAAAAAGGAGAGAGAAAAAAAGGAGGAAGAAAAAAGAAAATAAAAACAAAAAACAAAGAAAATGGAAGGGGAAAAAAGAGAAAAGAGAAAAAAGAAAAGAAAAAAAACAGAAAAAGAGAAAGAAAAAAGAGCAAAAAACAAAGAAGAAAAGGGAAAATAAAAACAAAAAACTAACAAAAAAATGAAAAAAGAGAAAAAAAGCAATTAAAAGAGGGAAGAAAAAGGAAAATAAGGAAGAGAAAAGAACAGCAAAAGAAAAAAAAAAAATCTTCACTTCACTCTTTCTCTCTCTTCACTTGAACCCAGAGGTCGTTCAGATCGCTTCGCCAACGACGACCGGCACGTCATGGCCAAACACGCCAGCATCTACCCGAGCCCGGAGGAGCTGGAGGCCGTGCAGACGCTGGTGTCCACCGTGGAGGGAGCCCTCAAGAAGGTCTCTGATTGGCTGGACGGACTTAACAAACCCTCAGGGAATACTTCCACCAATCAGGAGGCCGAGGAGAAGACGTTGGAGAAAGATGCTGCAGAGACAAAGTAGGTTTCCTCTCTGTCCATCAGTTCTTCATCTGAAGTATGAAAACATCCTCACATGGGTTTATAGCTCGTTCTTAGTCAGGAGTCGGCAACTTTTCCAATTAAAAAAGCCATTTTGTCTGCCACGCCCACCTTAATGGAGCCTGATTTGAAAAAGTTCATATGTATGTGTACGTATAGGCATGTAGGTGTGTTTACTCTGATTATCATGCTTGTCAACCAAAATAACAGTCAACTAACTTTAGTGTGTTTATCACTGTTATTTTCTTTTTGCTGTTGTTGTTACTTAGTTTGTTCGACAGGATCAGGTTTAACTTGCAGTGGAGAAATCATAAATATTTATTAGACATCATCAGGTGAGGTGGGGGTCAGATGGTCTTCTCCTGACATTTTTAAACTCAAATAATTTCTTTCCTGCATTCTGATCCTTTTTTATGCACAGTTTAGCAAAAGTCACACGATAGTCTTGTTGTTTTCAGATTAATCTTGATGTCTCATCAAAAATGTGTCAGATGAACAGTAACTCACACACCTGAGTCTGTAGTGACTGCATGAGAGAGAAAGTGACGGGGGAGAGACTGACAGCGATCATATCACATGGTGATAAAAGAACAAGGTCACTGTTGCACTGGATTGATCGGTTCCCCAGTTTCTCTCGTTTTTTTCCAAAGTTTTATTTCCGACATGCCTCCGTTTAAAAAGTTTAAATTCCAACCAATGTTTTAAAAAGTAAAAAAGTTCATCAGAACATCTGCATAATAAGTTTAATACAACCTAAAGGGTGAGCTCACAGCCAGAGATGCAGCAGCGTCTGCTGCAGGTCACACAGAGGCATAAACATGATGTGAAGTTTTAAAATCCAAGAAATAATCATTTAATGAGAAAAAGCACATTGTTTACAGAAAGTGCCAAAACATGCAGACATAACATTGATTTCAGTTCACTGCGAGTCTAAGAACGATTTTTTTCCTCTTCTGTCATGACCCTGATCTAGACCATTCCTGCACCGTGCCAGATCTTTCCCCTCGTAAAAATCCACTCTGTCGTAAATCTTAATCCAGACGGTACGTGTGATAATCGGACGATTAAACAAGTTCAACCAACACTCATAAATTCTCACTGTTTGGCTCGTAGCCTGAACGACCACGCAGACCGTCTGGGTGAAGAAAGATCGTTCCTTTTGTGGTTTTTACTGCATAAGAAAGGAAAGAATTTGGTTTAAAGAGTGAGAGAGGATCAGGTGAGTGGAGAAGTTTTGGCCTCTTGCTGAAGGATTCTAAAGTTAGAGTTTCTTTTTGTTTGCCTTTGCTCTGGTAACAGCAGAGACAGGAAGAATTCTGTTTCTGGGCTGTCTTGATTTCTTTCTCAGACTTACACCAGATAGAATCAAGGCAAACATGATTGAATGTTGAAGGTTGAGCCTCGTGCTCTCATCTCAAGAAGACTTTCAGTATTTTCTTTGCTTTTGTCAGGAGAACAATCTTTAGATCTGCCACAATAATCTAATGAATTTAAATGAAAAAACCTCTAGTTGAGGCTTTTTTCAGCAATTTTTAAAGTGAGATTAAAAAAGATTAATTACATTAATTAATAACAGGTCATAATTAATAAATCGCTCAAATTTTTAATCTACTGACAGCACTAATTGCTTTCTTTTCATATTGTCAAATAAGTTGTTGGCTAACCGATCTAATCCAGACTTTTGCTTCCTTCCAAATTGAAGTCTAACACAACTCAACTGAACACCCACTTAACCAGAACAGCTCTCCCGAACAATTCAGATATGAAAACTACATTAGTTCCTGTTTTACCTACATGAAAAACGTGTCAATGCCTCTTAATGTTGATGATGCTACTGCAGTGTCATTTTTTTTTGACAGAACAACATCTGCAAAAAGCAGAGATGAAAAACTGTGATACACAAAGGTCCACACACTGTTTCAGGCAGTTAGTGAAAATGGTTTCTGACCGGGTGGTTTCTCCGTCCTCAGCTCCGACAGCTCGTCTCTGCTCTGTGGGGTCACCCGGGTCGGCCTGGTGTCCAAAGGTCTGCTGATCAGAGGGGACATGGACCTGGAGCTGGTCCTCATGTGCAGAGAGAAACCCACCAAAGTGCTGCTGTACACCATCAGCGCCAACCTGCCTCTGCAGATACAGGTATGCACATGCACTGTGTTTCAGCCGTAGGGTGATGGAGGTCATTGTTTCTGTTCAGGCCACTGCGAGTGCTTCCACCAGCTCGACTGCGCTGGTGGTGCAGACACGAGACTCAAGTTAATCCATATTTGCATATAAGAAAATGAAACTGCATCCCTAATCAGACCTCTCATTGTAAGGACTTCTAACCTATCTATGTACAGCACTTTGTGATTTTTATCTGTGAAAAGCGCTCTACAAATAAATTTTACTTACTTACTTACTTACTAAATCTGAAGAGTTGTTTTATCTGTTAGAGATCCCACACATGAAGATAAACATCAGACATTGAACAGTTTGGATCGTACTCGGGCTGAGCGATATGGACAAAATTCATATCTCAATATTCATGCCAGATATCTTGATATTGATATGATATGATATCACTACTAGGGCTGCTGCAAATGGCTACTTTTGCGATTAGTCGACTCGTCACATCATCATGAATTGCAGCACCAGCAGCAGCTGGTGGCCCAAATCGCTTATAATGAGCAGACATGGCAACTATGGCTCCTGCGTAGTGGTGCATGCGCCTTGGGGGTGTGCTGGGTTGATTCCTGCGGGCGTGATAACCAGGAAACGGGGTGAGGAAAGGACAAACTACCAACCACACTCATGTCTGCTTTGTAGAGGCAGCTGGGTGATAATCATGTGGGATTCACACAAGCAGAAGATCAAAGTCACTTGAGCCGACTTGGCAACATAATAACCGTTGTCTTAGTCTGCGCTCAGCCTGCTCCCTCACGCTTTCTGCTTCCTACGCAGCTGTAGTAATAACCTTTGTTCTAGTAGACTCTCAATAGTCAAACACTGAAATCAGGCACATTTTCAGGGACAGCTTTAACCAGGGACAGGTCATCCAAAGCAGGGACTGTCTCCGGAAATCAGGGACGTCTGGTCACCAGACTGTTGACGCTAATGTTAGCAGCTAACTAGCCAATTAGCTTACAGAGATGACTGTACCTCTTCGTCAGAAATTGAATCAGCCACGATGTGCTTCCTTTTCAGATGCTTCATCGCCGTCGTTCTGCCGTGGAAGGAAAGTTCAGCCTTGCAGTTTTTTATTGCACATTCTTCTCTTTTGTTTTGGTAAAATGCTCCCAAACTTTCGAGCTCCGTTGCTGAACAGCGATGATACTGTTTGGACATAACTCTTCTGTGACATCACGGCTGCGCATTTGCATCAAGTGAACAGCTGTGTAGCCTTAAGAAAACCACTAATCAGTAAGGCTAAGCAGAAAAAAGGCTTCAGTTTGCTAGGGAGCATAAAGATTGGACTGTGGAGGACTGGAAGAAGGTCATGTGGTCTGATGAGTCCAGATTGACCCTGTTCCAGAGTGATGGGAGCATCAGGGGAAGAAGAGAGGCAGGTGAAGTGATGCACTCATCATGCCTAGTGCCTACTGTCCAAGCCTGTGGGGGGCAGTGCTGTGATCTGGGACAAATCTGTGACATTGGAGAAGCTTAAAGAAACAATGAGACAGAGAATGAGACTGTAATCAAAGCTAAAGGCGACATAATGAAATATCAATGTGTGAGCTTGTGTCTTGTTGGGGACTTTTTTTGGCCAGGCAGTGTTTATCACCATATTTGTTGATTATGAGTTTATCAATGATTTGGTTGCTTCTCTTGGTAAATTGAATTAAAGTGCTAATGACCTGCAGTCTTCCTGCTGAAGACGTTTCACTGAAACTCTGTAAAAATGTAAATTTAAACTCAAAGGAAAAGTCTGAGCCTCAGTGGAGCGTCTTCCTCCAGGATAGTGTTATTTCACCGCAGCAAAATAAATAACCTCAGAGGGAGGAAATATTTCTTCTTCTTTAAGGAAATGAAAGGATTATTTTTAGTCTGCAGGGGAAGGTGTGACAGAGGCGATGATTTAAAGCTGAAGCAGTGTGAAAAAGAAAAGACTTTCCTCATTTATCAGCTCCAGCTCTGACCCGACGCTTGTCGGTTTGTAACTCGCTCTGAGCTGCAGAGGAAACACAAACTCATCTACAGACCCGTCTCCTCGTCCAATCAGCTGCTGGATAACAACGCTGCGCCTCCGCGGGCTTCCTGTGGCCTCGTCTCCGTTAATTACCCGTCAGAGCTTCATCACCCTCAGAGGAAACCGTCTGAAGATCTCATTTCCTCCACCGGCGTCGGAGATTGACAGGCGGGAGGGTGATGGACGGGGTCAGCCCTTACAGAGAGGAGAGGCACTCAAGGAACACGCCGCTGAAAAAAAACACACATGCCACCGAGGGAGAGGGAATCAGGAGGATAAAGGAGATATCCTGACGGGCTGACAGAGAGGAGGAGCTGAATATTTACCTCTGAGTCAATGATGGATGCCTAAACAGTCCTGCCACAGGAGAATCAGTCAACATTCAGGAGTTTAGGAAAAGAGCTACCGTATTCTCTCGGGCTGAACAATTCATTGCAAATTAGATTAAATCGCAATATGGCTTGTTGCAATTTTCAAATCGCAGAAGGTTCAATATTTGTAGCCCAAAATGTGATGAACATTTTGGCATTGTGATGTAGTTTTTTGCAATTTCATGCCTATTTATTACCTCTTGTCAGACACTTTTTCCCCACTTTCGGACCATTTTTACCTTTTTTTAACCCCGTTTTTACAACTTTATGCCTATTTTGCCCCCATTCATCATTTTTTGGCCACTGTCAGAACCATTTTTGGAATTTTTACATGGTTTTGAAATTTAATTAGAAATTTTATTCACAATTTTGCTGCCATAATCAATTTTCCTAAGCCACTTTTGGATTTTTTGCCAATTTTTCCCCTTTTTTCACGCCTATTTTGCTTCTGTTCTTCACTTCTCCACTTTCTCTTAAATCTTTTATTCTTGGATTAATTTAATGTCATATTGGTTTTACTGTTTTTATTGTAAAAAGATCTACTGCTTATGTTTGTTCTAGAATACATAAGATAAAAGATTAAAACAATTGCAGATTAAATCGCAAGATTGGGGAAAAATCGCAGTTAGATTATTTTCTCAAATCGTTCAGCCCTAGTATTTTCTAGACTGTAAGTTGTGCTTATTTTATAGTTTGGCTGGTCTTGTGACTTATAGACAGGTGCGACTTATATATCAAAACACTCATCATTGAACAAACTGACAGACATGAACCATGGAGTGAACATTACAGCCACAGGAGGGCGCTCTAGCCTGGGCTGGATGTAAACAAAATGCCCCCAAAATGAAAATCCCATTCTAACAAGCTGCAGGTCATAAAATATGCAGCTCTAATCGAGCAGAAATAAAGTTTAGAGTGAGTGAGAAACTGGTGAGGGACTGGTGAAAAGCAGACGTTACTTTTACTTCAATGAAGAAAAGGAGGAAAGATAATCGCAAGATGACCAGAGCTGGAGGATCAAGTCCACAGACTGGAGCTTGAACAACGTGCTGCAGGGACAGACTTGTTAAAGACGAGTCCACATACGGATGAAGCCTCCTGTCCGTGCTCTGTGTTCATATTGTCCATATTTCTGTACATTTCCATAAAGCTTAGAAATACAGGCCAGATGGAGCAGTACCACTGTTAACCAGGGGGGCAGTGTTGCTGTTACTGCCCATTATGACACGAAGAGGAAATAATAATTGTGGAACTTTTTAAAGAGGAACTCTGTACGTTTTTAGATATTACAAACATCTGTATTGTGTTACTTTGCCTGGACAAACAAATGCAACAAAAACAGGGAGGAAGAAGCTGAGGTCTGTGAGAGACAGATCTGTTGGAGCGCCCCCTGGTGGATATTTGGTTAACAGTAGGGGTGTAAATCACCAGTTTCATGACAACTTTTGGACAGCGATACAATATTTGGCGATATCACAAAGTCTGCCAGGATTGGATTTGATTCAGAGGCCTTCGATTGATTTAAGACGGTATTCTGTCCTCACTGAACACAATCAGCAACATTTCACCTGAAGCAAGAAGGAAATACAAAACAGTTTTGATAGTTTTATTACTGAAATGTGGAACGATGTGCAGAACTTTGGGTATGATAGTTTATAGAGGATTATAACCATCTGTATGTTCCATTCTTCTTTTAAAATTAAAACTGGTTTAATGCAGGTAAGGTGCTTTTTGGCCCCCATAATTACCTTATGGGTCTGATTGTTATATGTTTTTGTATATTATATCAAGTAATGATGCAACATTATAATAAATCATTGAATTATTATTTTAATTTCATTACTATTGACCTCCAACATTTGATCATGCTCTATCAAACTAAAAATGTGAAATCAAAACATTTCTCATGTTTTAAATCAGAACTATTATCTAAACTAACTCACTATTGATGATTTAGTTTTCCTGTGATGCCTCTTAACCACAGTTTGTGTGTCAGTGTGATCAGACTTTGTTTCTCTGTCTAATGGTCGATGTGGAGGAGGACTGACACCAAGCTCTCGCTGTTTTACTCTCATACTACACGTGATTTCTTTAATCAGTGCACTTCTAAATCAAGTAATGACATAACTCACTGAGCTCCTGTCGTGTGTGCAGTTTGTATCCTCTGCTGTCAGGTTGACTGTATCTTACCCGGATACAGCAGAGCTATTTTCTGATTGGCTGAAATGTCTGGCTCCCGTTTAGCTCTGTGATGCTAATAGCATTTTGCTACACATTCGCATACAGCGGTTTTTACAGTAGCAGCAGAAATACCAGATGTGTCGTGTCAGAGAGTGAAAAGGTTCAAATGTGTGTGTCATACACTGAATGTGAGACTTGGAAATGCAGAACGAAAGCGGCTGGGTGGACACTGTGACATGAATGTCTGGTTCAAAATAAAGGCGTACATTAAAGATGACGATGGTGATCGATGTTTGAATTTCCATTATTGTGATTGGATCATTGCTTAACCAATCGATGTATTGATCCAGATTGATGGATCATTACATTTGTTGTTAACAGTGATGCCAACAGAAAGGACACAGCGCACCTGCTTGGTGTTACCACTTCACCTCTCTATACGAGCACTAGATAAAGGCGACTTACAGTCCGGTGAGACTTAAATGTGTTTTTTTTTTCTCCTCATGACACATTTTTTGACTGATGCGACTTATACTCCAGAGCGACTTATACTTATACTTATACTCCAGAAAATACTGTAATTGTGATTTTTACATAAAGTATGTATCAAATATGACACAACAGGCATTAAAAAGTTAAAGAGGGACTATTGTGCTTTTCCTCTTTTCTGATATATAAATGTTTAGATCTTAAGCATGTTCTTGGTCTGTGTGAGGAAACAGGAGTGCCCAGAGAGAACCCACACATGCAAAGGGAGAATATGTTTACATGCATTTAAACTAAATGTTTATGATTTTACGTTTGAGGTGTTCAGAGATCTCTCTGCTCCAGACGAACTGAAGCCAGCAGCACTCTGTTGGTTCAAACTTCAGGATCAATGTTGTGACTGTGATTTAATGTTTTTAATTAACTCTCGCTTCTCCCCTCAGACGATGACGGAGGACAAATACGAGGTTCAGTCGAGCGTCCTCGAGGCCGCCATCAGAGTCTGCAACGCCAGAGAGCCCCGACTCAGCCTGAAGATCACCCTCTCGTCTTTGGCCATGAGGGAGGAGTCAAGCCCATCAGAGGAAGGTAAAAACAACGATATCCACCTGCTGATTCTCGATTTTATTTGACTTTTTTACAAAAGGAAGCAGAAAGAGGGGGATGATATTAAAACGTGAGCCTCTGAAAAGGATTGACCAATTTTATGGTTATGGAAATGGAAAATGAAGAAAACAGTAAAATGTCCTGGAAAAGCTTGATCTGTCTTATTTATCTTCCTTCTACCTTGTTAATGAACAATAATCAAACACGGGAAATGAAGTAAAAATGTACTTGGTAGCTATGCATGTTTAGCCAAAAATTGTGAGTCGATACAATAATGCAAGTTACGGAATTAAAAGATATATATGTATTATTTATTTATTTATTTATTAGGATCCTCATTAACTGCCCATTTAATGGCTGCTTGTCTTCCTGGGGTCCTTAAAAATATTTCATTCACAAAATTTACAGTATAGAATTGTGTTAAACGCACAAAATGACACAAATAACACAATATAATTAAGAAAAGTAGAAATAAACATCCTTTTCTTTATAAGAAGTGAAGGGAGGGGCCGCTGTTATTTATAACCATGTTATCACTAAACAGTCTAACCTTGATTTTTATAACCAAACAGACATAGTCAGGCTTTTATCTCAGTTTAACGTTGATCATCTACAGCTCTATTATTGAGCAAACAGTAACCTCCACACTAGGCCTGCACAATATATCGTTTGAACATCCCCACCGCAATGTGTGCATGCACAATAGTCACATCACGCATGCGATGTGACTATCACAAACACGCAAACTTTTGTTTTGCTCCACAAGCTCCTGTATATCATCAACATTTATTGGGGAAATGAAAAAAAGCAACTGAAACTGAACTCTTTTTACAGTAAAGTTCACGTTTGTGTTTGTAGTGGGAAAGAAGAGTTTGTGTAACTTCAGGATTAAGGTTATAGCAGAGTGAGCATCAGATCCTTCCTGGTTTGAGGGCACGACAAGCACAGTTGACCTTGCACCTAACAAGAACAGAACAACACAACCTGCAACTGCCGATATTTACAAACCACTTTTAAAAAAACGACCAAAGTGGCTTATAATAAGCAGACCTGGCAACTCTGGTTTGTGCTCTCTGAGTATTTTTAGAGCATGCTGTCAAATTTCAAAGAAACCAAGACTTTATATTAAAAAAAATGTGAATTGAAGTGTTTCCAGACCCAAAGTGATTGAGGTTAAGTGGTATGAATCCTTTTTTTCTAACAGTGGGGTAATAAAGATGCTTTTGTGGCACCAGGCACCCCCCCCCAGCGCCAGAGCTGATCAGCTGATTATTGGTGATTTTATCCACCAGCCTCGAGCAGCCCCACTTCAAAAAGCCCAAACTGTCCCTGTACCTGATGAGAAGCTCCTCGTTCTGTGAGCACAGAGACGAGTGTGCATTAGAAAGAAGGTTTTAAAAGTGAACGCCTGTGCAGAGCCACCCCTGAAAAAAAATAAATGGAGCAGAGGCTCATCGTCTCCCAGCAGGAAGTCTGGAGCTAAAGGTAAAAAATGGATTTAGCAGCTCTGCGGCACAGCTGGTGAACACAGAGCCACAAAAGCATTTTTCCTTCAGGTCCAACAGGCTGTCAGCTCGAACAAGGGCAGAATCATCCCGCCTGTTAGACTGTGAAATCCTGTAAACAAAGAGCGTCCCTGTAGCCCTGCAGGAGTCGCAAACAAACACAGAGACTGACAGGGAGCAGCAGACCCTCCTCTGTCTCAGCCTCTTTTACATATTCCACTTAAAAAATACAAAAAATAAAGAAAAAAATCAAATAAAAAAACAATAAATAACTTAACTAAATTGAGAAAGATACAAACAAGAAAATAAGTAAATAATATTAAATAACAATGAATAAAATGAAATAAAATAAAATAAATTAATTTAAAAACAAACACAGGCAGGAGCAGCAGACCCTCCTCTGTCTCAGCCTCTTTTAGATATTCTAGTAAAAAAAAAAAAAGAAAGAAAAAATCTAATTAAAATAACGATAAATAACTTAACTTTATTAAAAAAGATATATACAAGAAAATTAATAAATAAAAAGAAATAAAAATGTATAAAATAAAATTAATCAATTTAAAAACAAAGACCAAAAGGAGCACTGTGACTGACAGGGAAGGGGATATTTCACTTAACAAATATATATATATATATATATATATATATATATATATATATATATATATATATATATATATATATATATATATATATATATATATATATATATATACATATATAGACATTGAAAAAAATAAATAAAATGATATAACAACAGATGATTAAATTAAATTAAAGAAAAAAAGATATTTAATTTATTTACATATTTCACTTAAAAATAAAAAGATATTAAAATAACAAATATAACAGCAGACTTTCCTCTGTCTCAGGCTATTTTGGAATTTACCTTAAGAGATAAAAAAAAACATTAGAATTAAATTACAATAGGTAAATGAATTAAATTAAATAAGTAAAAAGAAAAAAGGAATGACATGAAATAGTAAATAAATAAAATGAATTCCAATAAAATAAGTTTAAAACAGAGACAAAAAAGGAGCACCAGTGACTGTCAGGGTTACATTCTCATACATCCACCGAGGATCAATTAAACAAAAAAATAAATTAAACAATATATTTCACAGATAAAAATTAATTGAACAAAATAAAAATTAATTAATGCATTAAAAAAATGATTTAAATAAGATGAAATAAAATTAACAAATAAGTAAAGTAAATATAAATACAAAAAAATGAATTACATAGTTCAAATAGAATAAGATAAAATTAAATATATCAAATTAAAATCAAGGACAGATCGGAGCACCAGGGACTGACAAGATCTGTCACACTGAAGGAAATGTCACTACGTTTTTTTTTAGATATTTCCCTTATGTAAATTAAAATAAAATAAGATAAATTAAAAAAAGATAAAAATTTAAAATATATGGAAAATTGCATAAGATAATAAAAATATAAATAAATAAGATTTCATAACAATTTGAAATAAATACATATAGGAAAAAAAACACTGAATCAGGAGCACCTGCTGTTTGCAAACATTACTGAATTTAAAGGCAATTTGCAGCTATTAAAAGAATGGCTCACATCTCTAAACACAACCTAACATAAAGCAGATAAAATGAGTCACAACAAGCACACAGGATTGTTTAGAGATGCTGAAGAGCTTGTCTGGTGACTGTAGGCAGAGGCAGGCTAACAAAACCCATTGACTCCCAGTGTTTGCTAAGCTAATTAGTGGTAGATAAGCTCCGCAGGTCTCTTCCTTGTTACTGCAGCACAGTCAAAAGAAACGAGTCTGTCTGCTTGTCATTGACTCAAGAGTGATGCAATAAATGAAAACAAAGAAAATGTTGTCGTATTCCTTTATAAGATATGCAAAAAAGTTAAAAATATTACTGTAGAGAAGTCAAGCAGCTGCATTTTAGATTTTAGAACACTTCTGGAAAGCCTGCAAACAACATTTATTGGCTTTTTTAGGGTTTATTCCTCCTCACAGTGCTAAAGGTGAACCAAGTTATTCTCCAAAATGTCAGTTTGTTGATGTTTTTGACGCTCAGAGAGAAGGAGGCTGCAGGAGAGTTTAAAAACAACTGAAAGGTGACTTAACATGTGAAGCTGTTTAATTAAATCATTAAAAATCTTGTGAAGGGAGAGACAGAGAAATAAATAAACTCATTTTCACAGAGATAATGAGTCCATGCAGACAGAATACATGTTATGTCTTATCTGTGCATTCTTATAAATAATTCATACCCATCAGTCTTGAATGTGCCCTTGGATTAATGACGGAGCCGGGGATGAGATGTGATTTAATTTGTAGGAGGAGAAAATGGAAGCCAATCATCTCTAAATGAAGCTAATGAGAAAATGAAGCGAACCATCAGAGCAGCAGATAAATTGACTCAGACATATGAACTCATATCAGACTGTAAATATCATTAAATGAGTAAATCGGGGCTGGAACAATGAATTAATTGATTTAATTACAGTCGCCAACAATTGTTTAATCAGCCATTTACATTTTTATAGGATGTGAAAAGTGGGACTTCAGATTATCAGCAGGTCTGGTGTTAAGTGATGTTCCAACCCTGAGCTCACAAGAATGAAAAATGATGTAACTGTTCAATAATGGGCATGTTTGTTTAAACAAAATTTGTTCTGAATCAGTCAATGGGAATAAAGAAAGACTTCTTGACTTAAACATTATTTTCTACAAAAAAATCCTAAAAATTAAAAAAACCTACAGCAGCTTTCTATCAGCAGAAATCTAAAAAATATGTTTAACAAAAATTAATCCATCCAGAGCAAAAGGTTTGGCTACAATAACCTGCTTATTACTCAAGTGAGCATTAAAAAAAGAAAATGTGGCTGATCAGAGTCTTAAAAAAAGGAGAAAGAAGAAAACAAGTGGAGTCTTTAACTCTTTTCCACAGAGAGCAGGCTAATACTTCCCATTGACTCCCATTGTTTGAGCTAAGCTAACTGTGCTATTGTGCATAATGCCCAACCCGCACATGCAGCGTCAAGGCCTCCTGCAGGATAAAAACATTTCATCTCCTGATAATCAGATGTACAAAAGCTGGATTATTTATCTTCATCTGAGTCTTTAAGAAGGAGTAAAGGTCAAAGTTACCCTGCCTGAAATCCTCCACTGCTCAGCCTCAGTCTGAAAACACACACACTGCTCCTCGCTCACATTAGCTCTGATTTATCTCTGGATGACTTTAACTATCAGATTAAAGACTAAAATACCACTTCCTCTCTACCAGCTGCAGCCTCTCTAACGACCTGTGTCAGCGCTTTTCTGATAAATATCCACGTGATTTTATCTCCGACGACCATCGCTCATCGGCGAACATCTTTAAGCCTTAACGGGACAGATTTCAGCATGATGAGACATTCATCATCGTTTAACATTCATCTCCTGGCAGCTGGAGAATGAAAACAGTGTTCACAGAGACGTCTCCCCTCCTCTGGTTTCCCTCATCTGCTCCTTCGTCACAAACAGCCTCCTCTTCTTCTCCTCTTCTTCTCCCAAAGCTCGACCCTGCAGAGTGATTCAGTTGTCTGCTTTTAGTGCTGTACATCA
This sequence comes from Scarus forsteni, assembly GCA_036419115.1. Classification (NCBI taxonomy): domain Eukaryota; kingdom Metazoa; phylum Chordata; class Actinopteri; order Labriformes; family Labridae; genus Scarus; species Scarus forsteni. The sequence continues at coordinate 247,165 of JAZDUH010000005.1, read as the reverse complement.
CAGTGTAGCACAAACACTATATTCCCAAAAGTATTCACTCACCCATCCAAATAATCAGAATCAGGTGTTCCAGTCTCTTCCATGTCCACAGGTGTATAAAATCATCACCTAGGCATGCAGACTGCTTTTACAAACATTAGTGAAAGAATGGTCGCTCTCAGGAGCTCAGAGAATTCCAGCGTGGAACTGTGATAGGATGCCACCTGAGCAACAAATCCAGTGGTGACATTTCCTCACTCCTAAATATTCCACAGTCAACTGTCAGCTGGATTATAAGAAGGTGGAAGTGTTTGGGAACCACAGCAACTCAGCCACCAAGTGGTAGGCCACGAAACTGACGGAGCGGGTCAGCGGATGCTGAGGCGCATAGTGAAAAGAGGTCACCAACTTTCTGCAGAGTCAATCTCTACAGACCTCCAAACTTCATGTGGCCTTCAGATTAGCTCAAGAACAGTGCAGAGAGCTTCATGGATGGGTTTCCATGGCCGAGCAGCTGCATCCAAGCCTCACATCACCAAGTGCAATGCAAAGCGTGGATGCAGTGGTGTAAAGCACGCCGCCACTGGACTCTAGAGCAGTGGAGAGTGACCAATCACGCTTCTCCATCTGACAATCTGATGGACCAGTCTGGGTTTGGAGGTTGCCAGGAGAACCATGCTTGTGGGTCTGCATTGTGCCAAGTGTAAAGTTTGGTGGAGGGGGGGATTATGGTGTGGGGTGTTTTTCAGGAGCTGGGCTTGGCCCCTTAGTTCCAGTCAAAGGAACTCTGAATGCTTCAGCACACCAAGACATTTTGGACAATTCCATGCTCCAACTTTGTGGGAACAGTTTGGAGCTGGCCCCTTCCTCTTCCAACATGACTGCACCAGAGCACAAAGCAGGTCCATAAAGACATGGATGACAGAGTCTGCTGTGGATCAACTTGACTGGCCTGCACAGAGTCCTGACCTCAACACCATAGAACACCTTTGGGATGAATTAGAGCAGAGACTGAGAGCCAGGCCTTCTGGTCCAACATCAGTGTGTGAGCTCACAAATGCTCTTCTGGAAGAATGGTCAAAAATTCCCATTAACACTCCTAAACCTTGTGGACAGCCTTCACAGAAGAGTTGAAGCTGTTATAGCTGCAAAGGGTGGACCCACGTCAGATTGAACTCTATGGATTAGGAATGGGATGGCACTTATGTTCATATATGAGTCAAGGCAGGTGAGCGAATACTTTTGGCAGTATAATGTCTCACTCTTTGTTTTGTCTTAAATTTTGTGTAATTCTTTTGAGCTTTTGTGCTACTACCCTTGTATTTGCCCTGTACTGCTGTAATACCCGAATTTCAAAAGCATTATCTTATCTTACTTGTTCTATATTTCTGTAAAAAAATGAAAAAGCTGGCCTCAGAAATATCCATATTGTGTATGTACATTGGTCTTCATGTGTGAAGGTCTGAAGGAGACAGTTGTGTTGAGCAGGGACGGAGATTGATCCTTTATTTTTAAAAATCCACTTAATGTCAAGCAGCTACTGAAGACACCTTTAATGGTTAATCCATCAGACTTTATTCGATTAAGCTATGAACAATAACAACAAGAACAGAAGCACCTCAGGGTGACTACTTCACAATAGATACATAATAAAAGGTTTCCACACAAAAGCACACCTTTAACCTGTTCAGCCCCAAAGTCCCTGATTTCAGGAATGCTTGATGCTCTCTGACAAAAACGTAAGAAAAAGTGAACTATTCATGTATAAATATAGTCATGCTGCACATCAAATTAAACAGGACATTTTCAGCTACACAACCATATAATCTATTTTTACACACAGCAAACACAACATCAACACCAAGCAATTGAGTTATCAGATATCCAAATCTGTTTCACTTTGATTCAAACTTGAGTTGATTTGTATGGATTTATTTGGATGGGAACATGTAGAGAGTTCTGCTTGATTTTTTACTAAAAGAAACAAAAAAACATTGTTTTTTTTTTTAATTTTTTTTTCAAAACGTCCACAGATAAGCAGAAGAAGATAAAAACTGTTGTAATTGGGAGTAATGAACACCAAAAGTGACATTAAAGTGAAATCTAAAGTTTGGTATATCAGAAATGTCAAATGGGACTAATGGAGCCAAACTGTGCCAAGATTGGGCCTGACCACTCTGTAGTAAAACCTCTCTAACTTTGCGCTGCATCACTTTATCAGACTCAAACTTGGCAGAAGTAATGTTCACATATTTTCACATTCATTCATAGAGTTCTAAAGCTGCAGCTGCATCATTACAAAGAGATATTCACTATAAAAGCTTGTTTTTTTATAGGCGAGGATGAAATAATCTAATTATTCTGACTTCTGCCTTCATTTCCTCTGTCCCAGTAACACATATACTGATAATTCACATCTGGACGAATCTCTCAAGTGTTACTTTATTATGACACCAAAATAATTCAAACAGACCTTGTGGTTGCAGAGATTCACTCTTTTCTTTATGTCATTTTGGAGCAGAAGGCTTAAAAAAGGGGCAGAACAGTAGGTTTTTTTTTTTTTTTATTGAGGTCTCGCATCATAACCCTTGGATCAACCTGCCCCTAACTCTGGATTTTGTTTTTTTTTTCCCAGAAAACACAGACAGCACAGAGAAGGCAGAGGAAGAGGAGGATGAAGAGGACGTCCTGGACAAACAGAAGTGTCGAGCGGCGCTGGCTTCGCTCCGACACGCCAAATGGTTCCAGGTGAGCACAGCTGATGGGGACGTGAAAACAACTCGTCTGAGGTTTAATATTCAGCCCAGACTCTTCAGCACATCAGCAGAGAGTCTGGAGAATAATCTCATCACAGTTTAATAAAGCAGCTGGTTCTCCACAGCAGCTCAGTAACATGGTCTTAATACTGCAGCTCTTTAAAGACACGACCCGGTAAGTCAGCAGAAACCAGAATCAGAAACACTTTACTCATCCTCGAGGAGATATTGGTTTGTTTCAGTCACTCTTACACAGTAAAATATTAAAGTAAGAATTTAAATAAGCCAAATTTATAACATGCAGGATCTTAAAGACGAAGCAATCTCCCTGAATGAAGGACAAAATAAATAAAATAAGCAAAAATAAGACTGTGAGACTGTCTGTAATGTGAACATAAATATGAAAACACAGTTTGATGATAAAGATATTGCATTTGTTAAAGAAATAGGCAGAGCTCCTGCTGACAGGTCACCGAAATGTTATTATTATTTTAAGATAAAGATTCTGAAATGTCTAAAAATGTGTTTTATGATCTAACATATGCCCAAACTCAAAAATTAATTTAAAAAACTAATATATGGTCACTTGCTTCCTGCTGATGTGTTAGTTGATACACATCATACAGAATAAACACGACCCTTCATGATGCAGCTTCATGCTTTAAATTAGAGTTGCTGAATTATTCTATTAATTGTGATTAATTAATCACAGTCATAATAAGTGTCTTATGTTTTCTAATCATGCTGATCTAATGTTTAATCTGATTTCACTGCTTTGGTATTTTCAGAAGGGAACACCTTAAAATATCAGAGCAGCTTGTGATTGGAGGATTGGTCTGCTGGTCACACTCTTCACAGACCAATCACGACACAGTATGACATAGCAGCTCGACCCTGTTGTTACCTGTTAGCTCAGACTTAGAGAACATCTGTCCTTAGACTATCGTCTTATCTCACATTAATGATACCACATAGATGTGTCATCTCCCACGTGACATGAATCTTGTCAAAGACAAACCCACCAAGTTCTCCTGGTTAAGTTCTGAGGAGTGCATATTTGATATCGTAGGGTAACCATGACGACTGCATCATTCGCGCAGTATTTCTGCATCTCTCTTGGTTTCCCAGCAGTAATCTCCGGTCAGGAGAAGAGCAAAAGCATGATTTCTTGTAAGAAAAGCTTGAAGTGAAGTTCTTATGTCTTCTTTTTAAGGAGAAATCGAGTCCATTTCTGATAAAACTACAGATCTTGTTGCATCCACAGAGATCACTTTTACTCGCCGCTGTTGTTTTCCAACATGCAGTCACTTCCTGTTGTTGTAGCTCCGCCTCTGTCCCCTGATTGGTCCGTTAAAGCTGGAGAGTTTTTATGCATTGGACTTCTTGTGCCTCAGTTATTGGGGGCTGGAGAACAATCTTTAGATCTGCCACAATAATGAATTTAAATGAAAATACCTCATTTTAAGGCTTTTTTCAGCAATTTTTAAAGTGAGATTAAAAAAGAGATTAATAGACTAACTACAGATCATAATTAATTAATCACTCATTTTTTAATCTCCTGACAGCGCTACTTTAAAAGACCTGAAACTGGACTTCTGGGGTCCCTCAATTCTAGTCCAGAACAAAAGTGATCCTCAGCAGCCAAAGTCCTCTAAGTGGTCGACCCTGACATTTGACTCATAAGCTCTAAAATCAGTTTGTGGATTTTCGTCAAAATGACAAAGACAGCTTCAGTGTTCAGGAGAAAGCCTCGGCCCTGGGTACATCTGTAGAGCGTGGGAACAGACCTGAGGGAGGAAGACGTCAGTGAAGGTTCAGTCTCTCTGACGGGTCGAGGCAGCAGAGACAGAAGAAGCAGAGTGAAGGGCAGGTGAAACAGAGAGCGCTGCCCTCAGGGAAGGACGCCCAATGTCGAGTAATATCAGATGAACACCGACGGTGAAGCTCCTCCATCGAAGACCCATTACACTCACACAGGCGAAGACGATCCACCATCAGCAATGATCATAGACACAATTAGTCACCCTCCATAAAGAAAAACATCCGTCTTTATCATTTCACATCGTCTCCTCTGCAGATGAGAGTGTGGATGATCACCACAGTCCTTAACATTTATTTTAACTTCAGTCCAACGCTCAGAGCAGCTTCAGCAAGGGCAAGAAGTTTCATTTCACAACCCGAGAAACCGACAACATGGTAATCCTTGTTATTTAAAAATGTGATTTGTAATTTTTCAACTTTTACCAGAAACAACAACAAAATTGAAGGAAATATGACAAAGACAAGCAACAGGACTCAGAAAATCAGTGATAAAATGGAAACAATGTACAATGTAGGGCTTGGCGATGCGACCTAAGAATAAAATTCACAATTTAGTTCCACAAAACTTAATTTAAGACTTTAATCTTTTTGTTCCAACGTCCACTTGACACAAAAATTACATGAATCACGCTTTTGCCTTTATGACTTTCCCTTTTGTAGTTCAAATTCATGCTGTAATTTATTATGAAATCTTGATTGTCTAGTTTGGACGTGGAGAAGCCTGTCTACTCAAAGATGAGCTATTTTCTTTTTTTTATTTACATAGATAAAAATGTATCTTATCTATCCTCTATGGCCCCAGAGGACCCAATTTGGGGTCTACTGGGGCACAGCTCCTCAACAAACTAAACTAATACTAGTTTGTGCTGGCAGGTTCCTCATGCACCGTTGACCTCCATTTTGAGGGTTTCATCCCTTTTTGTGTTTCTGCAGGTCTGTCAGGAGCCTCACTCTTTATAGTGGCTGTATATGAGAATTTCTATTGTTCCTCCTTCAGTCTCATCATCAGCTGTGAAGGTCAAAGACAGAGAGAAGAGGGACATCACTTTTGGCCTGTGGCCAAATTGCTTTGACACTGAGGGGCAAACATGTGAAACAACACCTCACAGATGCTACAATTTTGACTCAGTCTCTCTAAAACTTAGATATTTTAACAGCACAAGTTGTCAGGAATCCAGTCAGGCAAGTTTTAAAGCTGAATTTTATTTCGTTTTTTCTGTACAGGCCTAACTGACACAGGATGTCTCTTGCTGTTCTGTCGTTCCCCCATTCATTTGATTGGGAGCAGCGAGGCCTGTTTCAGGCATGACTCATTCTGAGGGCTTGTCATCTGAAATCTGTTTGAGAAACAACAAATCCCTTCATAACTTTTGTTCATCAGTGTCTCCTCTCTCATCTCTCCACATTCAACCTTACAACATTTACGGTCTAGGAGGAGATCTTTTTTCTGTCTGCCCTATTTTTCCCCTGAAATTTTATTTTGAAAGGCAATTTGACGGCTTCCTGTTTGACATAGGTCAGGAATGTCAGCGTGTGATTTGTGAGTCTCAGTGAGACGTTTGGTGTTGGTTTGACCTCTCTATTACATTCCTAGTGGAAGTTACAGTCATTTTAGGGATGTTTGTGCATAGGTGGAGCTAGAGAGCACATTTTGGCATGTTTGGGGTTATTTTTTCATTGTATCAAATTTTTCACCATACAGGAAGTGTATGCCAGGTTTGGTAAGTTTTTAAGCATGCTTAGGGGGTCAAATTAAGGTTTACTTGAACCCCCCGCACATGTTTTTACGCGCGCAAACTTTTAGCAGATCAGACCCTTTGTTGTAAGAAGACTGAAGGAGGAGGCACCGTAAATTCCGGACTACAGAGCGCACCTGATTAAAAGCCGCACAGTCTAATTTTAGAAAAAAAATCAATATTGTACTTGTACAAGCCGCACCGGATTTTAAGCCGCAGTATCCCACGTAGTAATATGAAAAATTAGCTCAAAGACTCATTCATTCTTTCATTATTTTTATTTAGAAATTAGCATGGATTAAAGTTTGTGTGTGGATTTCAGTCAACCGGGCGGAGAGAGTTTGTGTGTGTGTGCGCGCGCGTATGAGTGTGTGTGTGTGTGTGTGTGTGTGTGTGTGTGTGTGTGTGTGTGGCGGGGGGGAAGGAGCTGTCACTGTTTGTGATATTAACGGATTTTAATGGAGGACGAAGAGCGGCCTCATTTACTGTCTAAACTCCGGAGCCGCATCCGGCTACTTGTTGCTCCCTGCAGCCCGCGTTCCGTGCCGGATGCGGCTTTTAGCTCGGTGTCACTCCATGCCAGTGACGAGCAGAGGGAGCACCACGTCGTCTTCATTTTTTATTATGCGTGCTTACGGTACGAGCCTGCGGGTGCCGGTTCTTTGCAGCGTAACGGGCGCGCGTAAAGCCCGCCAGACGATCGGGCGGCGCCAGAATACCCCTTCTCTGATGTTGGCTCACTCTCCGCCCCGCCCCACTGAAGTTTACTCACATTAACGCTGCACCTGCGGCTGCACAGACTTATCCACCTGGCCGTAGCCAGGTGTAAGGTCAGCGAGGTCCGGACCTCACCTATTTTTTCCGAGTTGTTTGTCAAATATGCCCAACTGAATAAAACATAAAACATAAACTCATAAAAACTTGAAACCTCTCTGTGAAACGTGCTTGTAAATTTTGAAAAACATCCATGAGCTTTGTGTTGTTTGTGCCTGTGCGTGTTTGTGGTGAACAGCTGTTTGATCAATGCGCGCGCCCCAAATGCGCATAGTGGCAGCGGGCCAAACCCCATTCAAAAACTAGAGTGTTTTTATTATTTGCACTTTGTACACCACATCCCCGCCCATCTACACCTAGGTGACCACAAATATTATTTTTTAGATAATTTGGCACTAGTTCGGCCTGTCAAATCATCTGATCAAAGCCAGTTTATTTACTTTTATCCACAGCGGAGAGCGCACCATGCGCTTTTTTTTTGATGACGCGTGCTTTGTTTTTAGCTCATATTAATTTTTATATTCCCGTTCCAAAGAGAACAAGTCACAGAGAGCAGGGCAAACATGTCCAAGAGATTAAAACAGAAGAATTTTATTGGTCTGCTGTTGCTAGGCAAACTGTTTTTGCCGCCACGAAAAAAAGAACCATAAACAAGCCGCACCGTATTATAAGCCGCAGTGTTTGAAGTGTAGAAAAAAAGTAGCGGCTTACAGTCCGGAATTTACGGTATATATGTATTATCTTAAGACCTATATTTTTAAAAAGGCATTTTGCTAATTTCCTTGAGTGGGTTCTAAATTATTTGAAGAATTGATATATCTTGACTCTTTTATAAATGGTTTTTAATTGTTTTAAAATCGTTTCCATCTTACCCTGTAACACTTTGAGATTGCGAAAATGTAAAGAGAAATACAAATAAAATTTTTCATTATTGTAAAGTGGAAATGTCCCCTGTGTTGTATTGACTGTTATATGATAATATGAATGAATCCATTTAACCATTAAGTTGCACAGCCCTACGTGAAATAAAGATAGACGCGAAGTTGGTCTAATCTGGCCCTGTTTGGATATTTGCAGTGTCCAGAATGTGATATTCTGATTCTTTTCTTTAGTTTATTCTGAGGGGTGTGATGTTGGTGTTTGAATATTCCACTCAGCATGAATTCAGCTCTTTAAATGTCTCCATCAGCTTAAATATCACACCCCTCTCTCTCTGATGGAAGCTTCAGCAGCCTGTTGACATTTCAGCGTCCTCTCTGTTCTGATCTCTCTGTGTCACACTCACATTTCTTCTAAGTTTTTCATCTCCATGTCAGACGGCTGCAGCGCTGAAATCCTCACGCTGTTGCCTCTCTGTCTCCTCAGGCTCGAGTCACAGATCTGAAATCCTGCGTGGTGGTCCTGAGGATCCTCAGAGACATGTGCAACAGGCTGCCGGGGTGGAGGCCGCTCAGAGGATGGGTGAGTGACGGACAAGGGCGAGAAGACTTTCAAAAAAAGAGATGTCCAGGGCTCAGGTTGAATAGTCACCTCCTACAGTCCTTTCCTAACCACTTTTCCTTAACTTGAAGATTCTAAATCAAGGCAGCTGGACTATGTTCAGTTTTGGGAAGACGTTTCTCTTCTCATCCAAGAAGCTTCTTCAGTTCCAAAGAGCTGGACCAGGCAGCAGATATTTATCTTGGTAGAAAAGAAGACTACCACAATAGAAGAGGAGGAGTTGTAGAGAGGACTCTTATGGCCCTTTTCCACGAGCATGCCTTGGCCCTACTCTACTCGGCCCTGCTTGATTTGCAGCGTGTTTCCACTAGCCTGGTACCTCCTAAAACAAGCTAGTTTTAGTACCTACTCCACTCTGGTTCCAAGCGAGCTGAGTCTATACTAAAAGATGACGTCACCGACTGCCGGCTACTGATTGGTCAGACAATGTCGTCATCGATGAGTCATGATCACGACGACCTAGCATGCTAGCAGTAGCTACCATTGGCCTACCCTCATAGGTCTTTTCTTTGCAGCTGGATTGCTCTCGTCCTCGGCTTCATTCTGTTGTATAGCTTCCAAAACTCTCCTGTGCTCCTCAAGGGGTATTTCTTCTTACCACCTGCAGCCTTCTTCTGCTTTCCTTTTTTACTCGGTTTGTGACAAAAAGCCACAGATTGTCGTGTCGCGCTCAAAATGACGTCACCACAGTGCCGCTCACCCTGTTGGGCAGGCGACTGGGGCTAATGGAAAGCAGCACAAGGCGAGTAGAGTAGAGTAGAGCTATGGAAAAGGGCCATAAGAAACCCTCACAGGGTGATTCAGCCCCTGACAGTCGTTACCCTGAATGGGTCGTTAACTCTCCCTGTAATGTGAGGTGTTACGGACACATTTTTCCAGGTGTGAATGTTTGGAGAACTTCCTGGGTAGAGAGCTTAGCACAGCATTGTAGGTGGCTGAAAGGTTGTGTCTCAGGCTGCGTTTTCACGGACACTCCTGACTTAAAGACGCAAAGATTTGTCCTTTGCGTTTTTCAAATTCTTCTGCGTTCAGACGACGACGGCGCTGGAGACGTATGGACCTGCTGCAGTGTGCATGCCGGTTCAGTAGATGGCAGTGTAGGTTTGCAGAGAGGCAGCACTGCTAAAACTCACTTTGAAGAAGAAAAACCTTTCACTAACAACAATGGTGAATAGATGCACAGAGAAGGAGTTTCTTTTCTGGACAACAATTCTGTCTGGATATTTTTTCTGGATAACAAACCGAGCACGGTAAGAGGCTCACATGTTACTCTGTAGACGGCCAAAGCTTTTGTTGTTCCTGGTATGTGTGCACAGCCTTCATGTGAAAGAGTACTGCACAAGTGGTGACATCAGCGTTTCACCCTGAAACGCTCTGATGCGGGTTTACATGGTGCTGCATGGAGAGCGTATTCAAATCTTTCCACTCTGGAGCCCATTTTCAATAGTTACCCTTTTCAGACAAAACGCAACGCGTTTCAGTGTAAACGTAAGGCCAAAATGCAACGAAAAGTTATCGGATTTGATCGTTTTCAGCGCAGTGTAAATGCAGCCTCAGTCCACCTTCTGTTGAGACAAGGTTTCTCCAGTCTGGTGAAGATGGCTTCTTTAACTCCTCTTTTTTTTGGCATTTCAGCAAAAAAAATAAATCTATATCTATATCTATGACCTTAACTTAACTACAGGTAGTTCGTTCTGAAGAGTGCTGAATTTCTTCATTTGCTTAAATGCTGAAAAGAAGAAAACAAAAATATAACTACTCTATGTAATCTTGCCTTGAAAATGTAAAGGTGATGTTCATACTGGTGTAAATATATAATTATATTATACAGTAAAATACCAAATAATGGTCGAGGCATTTATTTGTTTTTGTGTGTTTGTATGTTTCAGTCACTGAGCAGACCAGGTGTCTATTTGGGACAGACATTTAATTCCTTTCTCACAAAAATCTTGCTAAGCAAAAAATGAAAAAAATATGGTAAATGTAGTCAAATTATTTTTTTACAACAGTATGAATAACAGCTTTACATTTTCAAGACAGGATTACAGTACCGTAGTTATTCTCTTGTCTTCTTCTTTCAACTCAGCACTCTCTAAACTCTCTTAATCCAGGTAAGGAACTACCGGTAGTTTAGTTAGGGTAATGCTAACTGACATGGCCGGCCTCCTGACGTTAGTCAAGGGCAAAAACATGCAGCAGCAGTGGTAACGTGTTCTTTGGATGTGTGAAGCCCAAGTGTGTAAGATTCTGGCTTTCTGCTCTCTAGTGCCCTCTGTGGTCATTGAGTGTAACTGCACTGTCATGAAACAGAGTGCTGCACATCGACCTTCATTTGTTGACATACAGAGGGAGGAGAAGCCGACAGGAAATCCCGAGAGACAAAAAAAACAAACAAACATGCAGACTGTTGAGGTTCAGTCTGATCATGTTTCTTTTCAAGCGTGAACTGTCAGCTGTGAGCTCAGTGTTTGCATCTGTGTTTTGTAAACTTCGACCGTGGCTCTTGTCTGCGTCTAATAAATTACACCCTGCATTTATTTGGAACCCGGCTTTTATTTGGTATTTATGGTATTATTTACCATGTATTTTTCATTTTTTGCAAAACATAATTTTTGTGAGAAAGGAATTAAACGCCCCGGCTATTATTTGGTATTTGCGGTATCCCGCCACTCCTAACCAAAGTAGCTGTGATTGGATAGATTCATCACTTGTCTGTACTTCCTACATGACCATATTAGGTCTGATTGGATTAAGTCTGTCAGACATTTTAGTCGAGTTTTTATTAGTTGATGAAAAAGTCAGTTAGTTTAGTTTGAGTTTTTGTCCATGTGCTCTTGTTTTTATTAGTTACTGTCTAGTTTTCATCAGGGAAATAAAGGTTGTTGATGAAAACTTTGATGAAAATAATTAATAAACAGAATTATCCCTGCTCTACAGCCTCTGGAGCTGATCTGTGAGAAAGCCATCGCCACCTGCAACCGTCCTCTGGGTCCAGGTGAAGCTCTGCGGAGAGTCATCGAGTGCATCGCCTCAGGGATCCTGCTACCGGGTCAGTGACGACCTAAACATTTCACTTTATTACATTTAACGTTCAGTGAATAGTTATTTTAATTATGCTTACTTTTGTTTGTGGCCAGTGGATTGGCACAGATTTCCTTAATTTTGGGGGAACAGTGATCCACCAATCCTTACATGAGAAACCGATCTTATCTTCCTCTTCAAAGGTCTGAAATCAGCCACTGCAGCTTTTTCCTTTGCCAGGCTGATAGGCCTGCGATAATTTTACATTTGAATAGCCACAAAGATGCTGCATTTGGGCTTTTTTTTTTCTTTTTTGCACTACAAGGAAACCTGAAACTCAGGACTAGGGATGTAATGGTATGACATTTTCATATCACGTTATTGTGGCCAAAATGACCACGGTTATCATTATTATCGAGGTATTGTTGCAGTGTGCTCAAAATATTTAAAAAGTACTTTAATACAGTCTTGAAATCATTTAACCCCTTTAATATAATGATCATAACAGTTCTTTTGTCTTTTTTTCAATAATTGTGTCAAGAAATGTCCTATAAGTAATTTGTTTAAACTTTTTCAAGAGTAATAAAAGTAAACATTCCTGGCTAGTACTTGCCATTATTTTGTTATAAATGCTTAAACATGTGTGTAATTACAAGAACAGAAAAAACAAATTTGTACTTTTAACAGGATTCTCTTCATAAACAATTGTGAATGAACATGTTCAAAGGTTTGAGACAGCCAAAAATAAACTACAACAAATACACACTCATTTTAGTTTTCCTGCAGCATAAGTGTCCATGTTACAGCTTGTTATATTAGACCATGTCCAGGACTTTTTATTTTAATTAATTTATTTTTTTACTAACGATAGTCCTCAAGCAGTTAGCCCCCTTCATGACTCTCCTCTGGTCTCCCTTTCCATGACAGATCTCCTTCACATCTCCTTCATTAATTATTCCACATTACGGTTGATTAAATCCATAAAACACAAACTATGATGGAAAAAGACGATCTATTAACGAAACTCAACAAATAAACAGCTAAAGAAGAGCTAGAACACACTACAGATTTATCTTAGTGCTGGTATTTACAATCTTTATATATTATTTAGAGAGGAAGTCGTAAAAAACCTCGTATAATTCACTCAGGTATGGCACTCTGAATCCTCTCTCTCTCTCTGCTCGCTTTACTCGAGGAGTTACAGCAGTTTTAATCACGCACATTTTTGTCTTTCACCGTAGCTCGGTGTTTTAGACAGGGTGACTGTCGCCAATCAGTTTCCCTCAACATCCTTTAAAATCCAAACTTCAACCAGACTTTAGACTTTGTCTGTTTAGTGGGAAAACCTGTTAGTCTGAGCAAGGCTCCAGCTGCTGAGGCCAAACATTGCAAACTGCACCTCTGTTCATGCGTGAGACGTCTGCTTCACCGAGGAGCAGACACACATAGTTCAGGCTTTTCCAGGCAAAGAGCAGCATCACTGTGAGTTACTGACACAGTGTGGTGATCAAACACGGTTAAACGGTAATTTTAATAGGACATGGTAATGATTACTGTAGGAAATTTTATCGTGGTTTACCACTTTACTGGTAACCGTTACATCCCTACTGCTGACTGTAGCGTCACACAATGAGGTTTATCAGTGATTCAGAGATTTCCTGCAGGCCTGTCCAGAGTCCAAGTGAGTCCACAACAGAATGAGAAGAGAAAAATCTCTGTTACTCATATTACATTCAGTGCGAGGGCAGTGGAGGAGAATCAATTAAAGATTTAAGCAGCTCTCTCAGGCATTTCTCGTCTCTGTGGTGTAACCTCTGACTCTCTTTAGAGTGAGGATGTATAAAAAGAGGTCGTTGGGACAGAAAGTGTTTACAGATTCATCTTCCAGCTCGTGACGGTCCTCATAAAGATGTGGTTCAGGGTTTCCTCGCAGCTTGATCCCTTATCGCCGGGTCGCAGCGGGAGTTAGCGGATTATTCTCCTCTCTGCTGAAAACAAAGCCGAGCTCGGTGATGTTCCTCCGAGTCAGAAACACTGAGGTGGTTTCTTTTTCCGCAGGAGGTCCAGGAGTTCACGACCCGTGTGAGAGGGAGCCCACAAACGTCCTGAGGGACCTCAGCGCCCAGCAGGCCGACAGCCTCACCGAGAGCGCCCAGGTCAGTCCTTATCAGACAGAATAAATACACAAAACAAATAAATATATATTTTTTTGTTTCTTTTTGGTAAAATCAACAGAACTCTCTTTGTTTTCTCGTTCAAAGAAATCCACACAAAGCAACCCAAGTTTGAATCAAAGTGAAACAGATTTTGATATTTGATAATTCATATGCTTGGTGTTCATGTTGGGTTTGGTGTGATCTTAAGAAGGTCCTGGGTAGCGCTTAAAATACAAAATAGTAATGATAAAAAAGAAATAGGGAGAGACAAAAAAAATTGAGCAGGACTTTTTTTTTTTTTTTTTCTTACAAAATTCTTCTTTCTCTTTTATGGTCAAAAAGAGACTTGTTGAGTTGACTATTTTTTTAACTTCTTTTTGTTGGAGTTTTCTTTTCCTAATACAAACAGAGACAAAGAGAACAAATCCAATACATGAATAAAACATAAAAAAGAAAAAAATGAATAAATAAATAATATATATACAAGTAAACACAATTTAAAAAATTACAACAGCAATTGAAATCATGATAGTAATAATAAAAATATTAAAATAAGTAAATAAGAAATCAAAAGCTGGCATTACATGACACCTTTTTTATAATGATCTATAATCTATAAGCTAGTACTGGGTAATATATGGATTGAATCGATTAATTCAAGTCATTTTTTGCAGAGGATTTGAAAATTAAAATAATTCACTTACTTTACCATGTACCAGCTCAACTGTTTGGCAGAGGTCAAAAATAAACTCAGGATGTTTTAGATGAAAAATACAAACGAACCAAAAGCCAGTTATTTTCACTGTGTGGGACTCAAAGGTTTGAAAAGGTCAAAGTTGATTGCCTGATGACTTAAAATGCACAAATATTTGGGACAAAATCAATTAGAAAAGGCAGAAATGTTTGCAAATAAAAGAGCAATAAAATAACTTCAAATAGATGATACTGAGTTTGACAAACACACCAATTTATTGATTAATAATGAGGGTGATAATAATAAAAGCTTTTAGATTTTTCAGCATTTGAAGCCCACACAAAGGAAATATCAGTTCTTTTGTTTGCAGTTTCTTCTGTATCCTAAAACACTGACAAAAACAAACAATGATGTGTTATTTTTTTACACTAAATTTTTGCTAGTTTTATTGACCTTCAGTTGTCAAAGTCAATAAATCTGACACTTGAGCTGGAAGTTAAAGGGATACATTTTAAGTTGTTGCAAAGTTTGAATAAATATAAATACTGGAACTTGACAGTTTTCATGATGGTGGCCCTGTCAGGTTTTGCACAAGCACTTTTAATCGGCTTGTCTGTATTTTTTAATTAGATTAAATATTGATCAGAGAGAAACATGTTAATAAGCTGTGAAAACCCCTCAGCTTTCAGTGTTTATGTAGACAAACCCGCCTGTGTTAGAACTTCATAATCAACATTTTATGACGCACTTTAATTTTAAGATTGATCTGATTAAGAATATATTTTGACAACATAAAGGCAGAACTGTATTCATGTCATTTTGTGTCACTTGGAATTTTTTTGCTTTGAGAGGGGAAAAAATGGATTAAAATTGTAAACTGAGTTTTGCAGGGAAAAATATCAGGGATTTTATTTTTAGGCCATGTCGCCCAGCCCTAGTTTAAGCATATTATCCACGTAGACATGATGAAGTTTCTTGGACTAGTTTTTGACGACATTAGATATTTCTTCAGACTGTTTTTAAAACAATTTTACTGGTTTAACCCTTTCATGCATGTTGTCCTTTACAATAATAGACAGATATTTGGAATACATTTATACCTTTTCAGTTGCAGTACCATGTCCAACAACCAGGTGGTAAACTCCCAAACTTTTGCCTAAAGTTTCATAAAAAAAAATGTCTTTTCACATTTTTGTCATATTGAGATATTCCATCATAAATCCAAAAAAGCCAGCAAAGGACAGATTGGACATTATGCCTGTGTTCAGATTTCCCATACCTTTTTAATTTTTGATTTAAAATTTTGGTGGGATTCACAAAAGAATAGTTGGATTAATCAGCAATAATACATATACTTCAGACTTCATGTTTGTCAGATACATTTGTGGATCTTTATTAAGTTCCACTAAATTACTTTTTATAACGTTGATGCAAGGTTTCCTCTGAGGTGGGCAGATGCATAAGTCCCTCAATATTAAACACTAAAAAACATATATTTTGAATTTGTTTAAAAGTTAAAACAAGGATTTTAAAAAAGTGATTTAGTAATTCATGCATGAAAGGGTTAAGTTCGGTGTGAAAGAGCCACTGGAAGAACACTGATAGTTTCTTTTTTATTCAAACACTTAACCAAAATATTTCGTTATACAGACTCACCTTGCTCCTCTTAGGGAGCCAAAGGAATCCCAGCATCCTACGATAATTAACTTTTATTTATCTGCTGCTCCAGAGACAAAGCAGGCTGTGGTTAATTTTTACAGGATCTTGTTGTTTCTCATTAACGTGTCTCCCACCGGAGCAGTTCAAAGTTTAATTCTTAGCTCAAGGGCACTTTGACAGCAGCTTTTAGGGAGAAAAGGAGATTTTCCTGCCTTCATTATGCCTCCTGCTCCAGGAGTCGGACATTAAAAGCTCCCATTAACGCCCCCTCGGTCTCACTTTGGACGGTTTAAAGGTCCCAAAGGTGACGGGCAAAGCCACACAGAACTCACAGACTGCTTTAATTTGGAGCTCAGAATAACGAGGAAGACTCTTTTAGAAAAGTCTCTTCATGCTTCATTCTGCTGTGAAACCTTAAAGAAGAAAAGCATCCCACTGGAGACTAATCAAACAGCCCAAATATCTGATTTTCTTTTTAATCTGATCTTTCATGACAGAGAGTCTTTCATTAAAACCTCTTCTTCACAGATTTTGTCTTTAATTTTCCCTCCCAGAGCGTAATAAAACCCTCCTTCCTGTTTCCCTGCCGTAAAATCTGCCTCAGCGTGATCATTAAGAGAAACCCAGAAACTCGTCCGGCCGGGCTGCTCCTCCACGCCACCATCAGCGCTTCTACCGGGAAACCTCTCGAGAAACACCCTCCCCTCCCTCTACGCTCGTCTGATTGAAAGGAAGCTATTTAGAGCAGAGTCCAGCCTGGTGGATCTATAAATATCTGACAGGCAAAGACTCTGACCTCCCATCAGACTGATGAGCTGATGAATTAATGAGCGTGGGAACTCTTCTCGCCTTTCACACCCACAGCAACAACACCACCACTGCTACATCCTTTAAACTACAACAAATATTATGACAGCATGGAGCGAGGGTCACGTCAAAAAGTCACAAACTCACTGCAGAGCAACAGGAAGGAGCAGCAGCCAGATTTACACTATACTGCCAAAAGTATTTGCTCACCCATCCAAATAATCAGAAGCAGGTGTTCCAGTCTCTTCCATGTCCACAGGTGTATAAAATCATCACCTAGGCATGCAGACTGCTTTTACAAACATTTGTGAAGGAATGGGTCGCTCTCAGGAGCTCAGTGAATTCCAGCGTGGAACTGTGATAGGATGCCACCTTAGCAACAAATCCAGTGGTGACATTTCCTCACTCCTAAATATTCCACAGTCAACTGTCAGCTGGATTATAAGAACGTGGAAGTGTTTGAGAACAACAGCAACTCAGCCACCAAGTGGTAGGCCACGAAACTGACGGGCAGATTAGCTCAAGAACAGTGCAGAGAGCTTCATGGCTGGGTTTTCATGGCCGAGCAGCTGCATCCAAGCCTCACATCATCAAGTGCAATGCAAAGCGCCCGTTGCAGTGGTGTAAAGCACGCCGCTGGACTCTAGAGCAGTGGAGACGCGTTCTCTGGAGTGACCAATCACGCTTCTCCATCTGACAATCTGATGGACCAGTCTGGGTTTGGAGGTTGCCAGGAGAACCATACTTGTGGGACTGCATTGTGTCAAGTGTAAAGTTTGGTGGAGGGGGGATTATGGTGTGTGGGTGTCTTTCAGGAGCTGGGCTTGGCCCTTAGTTCCAGTCAAAGGAACTCTGAATGCTTCAGCACACCAAGACATTTTGGACAATTCCATGCTCCAACTTTGTGGGAACAGTTTGGAGCTGGCCCCTTCCTCTTCCAACATGACTGTGCACCAGAGCACAAAGCAGCTCCATAAAGACATGGAGGACAGAGTCTGGTGTCGATCAACTTGACTGGCCTGCACAGAGTCCTGACCTCAACCCCATAGAACACCTTTTGCATGAATTAGAGCAGAGACTGAGAGCCAGGCCTTCTGGTCCAACATCAGTGTGTGAGCTCACAAATGCTCTTCTGGAAGAATGGTCAAAAATTCCCATAAACACTCCTAAACCTTGTGGACAGCCTTCCCAGAAGAGTTGAAGCTGTTATAGCTGCAAAGGGTGGACCGTCGTCAGATTAAACTCTATGGATTAGGAATGGGATGGCACTGAAATTTATATGTGAGTCAAGGCAGGTGAGACAATACTTTTGGTAATATAGTGCATTTTGAACTGGCACTATACAAATAAATAAAGTTTGAAACCTGTTCCACATTGATTTTGGGGAGAGTGACGCCTTGTCTTGCCGAGGCTAGAGTATCTGAGAAGCTTTATTTTCCAGGCTTTTCCACTCCAGCCTTAAAACCCTCCTCAGATGCTTCCCTCACTGCCGGCTCTGCTGCTGCATATTCAACAACAAAGTTTCCCCTCCGGCTCAGAAACATGAAGACATCCTCAGAATCTTCTTCTCGTCTCTGCCAGTCTGGGAATATTCCTCTTTCTTCTCGCCTCACAGTTGATTCCTCCTCTCTATAATGCATGAGGTTTCTCCACACGCTTTACAACAGCGTGTGCGTTTCCTCGATAATTACAGTCTGTGGATCAGGAAATAAACAATATCACCAATACACTGATGTGCCCTTATTCTGTCTGATGTGTTTGCAGCACGCCCTGCGCCTCCTCGCCTTCGGACAGCTCTACAAGGTCTTGAATATGGATCCTCTCCCTGCGAGTAAACCCTCGGCTCGGCTGTCAGAAGGTGTGTGTTCACTGTGTTCGGGTTTTCAGGGGAATCGGAGGGACATCTTTTATTTATCTGTGAGGCTGTTTTCATTTGTGTGTTTGGGTTTTCTATTTTAATCTCCTCATAGTACTCCACTTTCCTGCAGTCCAACACATTAAAGAACTGTTTTAACTTCATGCTTAAGACATGCTTGGGGTTAATAAGACGTGTACAGACAGACTGATGTGAATGTTGGCCGGAGAAAGATGAAGCAGAAGCTGGAAAGAGTTAAAACGTTCAGCAGCACATCTCTGATGTTAAAAACGGTTCCATGTTTTCATCCAGGAAGCAAACACTCAAAAAAATACAGACCACAGTGCGCTGATGTTTCCTTATGCAGGCAGTATTTCCTGTTACCCTGAAAATTATTGTAAGACTATTTTTTCATAAGGGACTTCAAAGACTTTGAGTTGCTCCTTGGAGACCTGAGATTGGACCTGGACCTGCCCTTAAAGGCTCTAGATCTGACTTAGACTTGGCCAGAAAAAATTTAGACTTGGACCAACCTTTAACCTTTGGACCAATAACAACCCTGCAGCCACCTAGACACTTCGAGCTGACTAATTTTGCACCTGTAACTGACAAAACTGTCCAAGAGATCGTCATCAGTCTGAGTTCATCCACATGCTGCCTCGATGTGTTACCTACTAGATTTCTGAAGTCTGTGCTGAGCAGTTTGTTACCACCACTTGCTCAGATAGTTAACATGTCACTACAATCTGGAACATTCCCAAAGGCCTTGAAAACTGCGGTCATAAAGCCTCTCCTAAAGAAGAGCAGTCTTGATGCCACAGTACTGAACAACTACCGGCCCATCTCAAATCTGCCATTCTTAGGCAAAGTCCTTGAAAAAGTTGTTTACCAACAGCTCACTGACTTTCTCCTAATGAACAACTCATTCGATGTTTTCCAGTCAGGTTTTAGACCCCATCACAGCACTGAGACCGCTCTTATCAAAGTGACAAATTACATCCGCCTGAACACTGACGCAGGCAAAGTCTCAGTCTTAGTCCTACTAGATCTGAGTGCTGCTTTTGACACTGTTGATCATGAGATCCTTTTACAGAGACTAGAGGACTGGGTGGGCATCTCTGGGACTGCCCTACATTGGTTGAAGTCCTATCTAGAAGACAGGAAGTACTTTGTAGAAGTTGGTAACTGTGTCTCAGACCACATGGCCTTGACTTGTGGGGTGCCCCAGGGGTCAATCCTGGGACCCCTCCTGTTCAATCTCTATATGCTGCCTTTAGGCCAGTTAATACAAAGTACTAATGTGTCCTACCACAATTATGCAGATGACACTCAGATCTATGTCTCACTGACAGCAGATGAATATGGACCAGTGGATTCACTCTGTCACTGCATCCATCGGGTCAGTGTGTGGATGCAAAACAACTTTCTCCAGCTAAATTCAGACAAGACTGAAGTCATCGTGTTTGGTCCACAGAAACAAAGAGAAAGTGTCAGCAGTCACCTCCAGTCTCTCTCTCTAAAACCTACAAATCAGGTTAGAAATCTCGGGGTAATAATGGACTCAGACTTGAACTTTAACAGGCATATAAAATCAATAACATCAGCAGCCTTTTACCATCTAAAAAAACATCCCCAAAATCAGAGGTATAGTGTCTCAACCTGACCGAGAGAGACTTATCCATGCATTTGTCTCTAGTAGGTTAGATTACTGTAACGGCCTTCTCACCAGCCTCTCCAAACGAGCTGTAAGACAACTGCAGTACATCCAGAATGCTGCTGCTCGGGTCCTGACCAGAAACCAGGAAGTACAAGGACATTAGTCCTGTGCTCAGGTCCCTACACTGGCTTCCTGTTGCTCAGAGAATAGACTTTCAAGCAGCTCTACTTGTGTATAAGTCTCTCCATGGGCATGCACCAAAGTACATCTCTGACATGTTAGTGCCATAAGAACCATCTCGGACTCTGAGGACCTCAGGGACCGGCCTCCTGCTGGTGCCTAGAGTCAGGACTAAACATGGAGAATCAGGGTTCAGTTTTATGCAGCTAAAATCTGGAACAGTCTTTCTGAAGATGTGAGACAGGCCTCGACTCTGACAATGTTCAAATCTAGGCTCAAACAGCTCTGTTTAACTGTGCATATGACTGAAAGGATCTGATCTGCACTCTTCTCTTTAAAGTTATTTTATAATGATTAATGTTGATTTTATGTTTTATTGTGATTTTATTGCATTTTTCTTGTTCTGTAAAGCACTTTGAATTGCCTTGTGTATGAATTGTGCTCTACAAATAAACTTACCTTGCCTTTAAAGACTTAAAACTTGGCTTTGACTTGACCATGAAGACTTTAGACTTGGATCAACCCTTAAAATACTTTTGACTTTGACCAACTCTTAAAGACTTTAGACTTGGACCTGCCCTTAAAAACTTTAGACTTGGACCTGCTCTTAAAGACTTTAGACTAGGACCTGCCCTTAAATACTTTAGACTTGGACCTGCCCTTAAATACTTTAGACTTGGACCTGCCCTTAAATACTTTAGACTTGGACCTGCCTTTAAAAACTTTAGACTTGGACCTGCCCTTAAAGACTTTAGACTTGGACCTGCCTTTAAAAACTTTAGACTTGGACCTGCCCTTAAAAACTTTATACTTGGACCTGCCCTTAAAAACTTTAGACTTGGACCTGCCCTTAAAGACTTGAGACTTGGACAGCTCCACTGTTTTTATGGTCCTGTTTTTTAGTATTTTGGACAGCTTCACTGTCATCATTATCCTGTTTTGATTTTTTTTTTACAGCTTTACTGTTGTCTTGCTGTCTTTGTTATCCTCTTTTGCTTGTGAGTGTGGCAGCAGCTCCGGTGTTCTCAGTCTAAGCTCCCATCTCTGCGTTTTCTCTGTGCAGGCTGTCAGAAGAGGCTTCGGGACGACGTCGGCTCCGACGACAGAGACTTCATCAAACGGATAAAAGGTGACTTTGACTATCGACTCATTTCTCCCTCCTTAGACAACAAACACACCGCAGGCTGACGAGCAGAACAGAGATCTAACAGCAGAGTGAAGTACGAGGCCGTGACAGCCGGGTTAGAATGATCAGGGAGAAACTCCGGCATGGAGTCCAAAAACGAATTTGAGCTGTGAGGAAACAACAGATGACGGCATCAGTGAGACCTCACGGCACAGCCAAAAGACGCCTTTTGACTGTGCTGCAGTAACGAGGAAGAGACGGGCAGAGCTCACCCACCGCTAATTAGCTTAGCTCAAACACTCGCCTGCCTCTGCCTACAGTCATCAGATAAACTCAATTCCAAAAAGTCCTGCTTGTGTTTATCTGGAACTAACTGAGTCACGTCACATAATCCTCCGCTCAGCGCTGTCACAAGCTTTAATTTTCTGAAAAGTTGATGCACTCAAAAAATTCTAGGTAGTACTCTTCAGGACTGAACGATAAAGACAGAATTTCATGTCTCAATATTCATGCCAGATATCTATACGATGTGTTATGACGACAGGTTCGGTGGAAACCAAGCATTTTTCAGAAAAAAGCATCATAATACTAAATGATGTGGAAAGTGCAGTTTTATTTATAAGAAATCTTTTTTTGTTGCTTTTTCAATATTCATATCATTTTTAGATATAGATACAATAACGATATATCATTCAGCCCTAGTACTCTTAAACTGTAGTATTACTTTTGGATGGGAGTTCTTGTAAACAGAGAAAATACACTGTGTACTTGGTACAATACTTCCCTGTTTGCAGCTAGTTCTGCTTCACAAAATTAGTGGCCATATGGAGCTCAAACAACCCTGATTAAAAAATAATAAACTATCCTTTTAATTCATTATTTAATCGCTAAAATATTTTAATTTTAGTCTTGTTTTAGTTGCGGAAATTTTGCAACATTTATGTCGAAGAAATCTGCTTTAAATTAAGTCGACTAAAATCTGAAGTGTAAAGGGTAAGACATTTTTTATGTCCTGTTTTCCTCTGTGATAAAATCAAACATCTACTAAGCCTTTATTGAATGTTAGTAAAGTCTGAATGTCTAAATGAACAGAAACAAATGTTCCTTTGTGTGAAATGCAGTCACCTTTATTTAGGCTACCTGGCAGAGCATCTCAGTTACAATACCAGAAGTGACAACAAACAGTGAACCTGCTCTACATGAATATATCAATTCATAAAGAGAGCAGCTCTGATTGGATGGCTCCACAACTTATCCCACCACCACCAAGCTAAGGCAGCTGTGATTGGATGTCCCTCTGAACTCATCCAACCTTTAACACAACCAAAGTAGCTGTGATTGGATAGATTCATCACTTGTCTCTACTTCCTACATGACCATATTAGGTCTGATTGGATTAAGTCTGTCAGACATTTTAGTGGAGTTTTTATTAGTTGATGAAAATGTCAGTTAGTTTAGTTTGAGTTTTTGTCCATGTGCTCTTGTTTTTATTAGTTACTGTCTAGTTTTCATCAGGGGAAAAAAGGTTGTTGATGAAACTCTGATTAAAATTCCTTCCAGAAATCTCTTGTATTGCATTATGTATGCCCTTCCAGTAAGTCTTAATAACATGACAGTTCCTTGATCATGATTTTCATTTTTTATTCCCACAATTTCCCCACTAAGTCGAGGACTTTCCTGCATGGTGAGATTTTTGGTGAGGTGTAATAAAATACCTGTAAATGTCTGTTTCAGTATGTGTAATGAGATATTCTGACTGAACCTTAGATGGATGGACTTGGTCAGGGATTTCTTTCCATTATTATAAGATGAAACTTTGGGATTTCTGTAAATCTTATGGAATAAAAAGAGTGAAAATGTCAATATAAGATCTAAAAGTCTTCTGAAGGATGTGCTGCCCTTTAAGGAGAGACTCGGCTTGTTTGAGCAGCAGATCAGGAGACGCTGATTAAAGAGTTTGTCGCCCGTTTGCTTCTGAAGTTCGGCCTTCGTCCTGTTCGTGCTCTGAGCAAACTGCTCTCTGACAGTCTGAGTGTAAAAGCTGTAAAAGTGGTTCAGTGGAGCAGAAAGACGATCAGAGCTGTCAGGGTAAAAACTTCCCCCACTGCCAGGAACAAACTCTGACTTAGGGCTGGGAAACATGAAACAGAAACCCTGTCCAGACACATTTCAGCTGAATTTAGATCCAAATATGTTCATGAAAATAAAGATAGGTGCCACATTATAAGGATTAAACACTTAGATCGTAGTCTAAAATAATCTGATGGTGATCTAATGTAATCAGCAAAAAAACAAATATCAAATTACATCATCCTGCATCTAAAATCTCTGATATAACATATGTAGTGTTTAATTCAGTTGTAGAACATGCTGATGTTTAAATTAAACTAAGAGGTTATTTTACAATTTAGAAATATAGGTTTTTGTTTTTATTGGGTTTCTTGAGGTTAATTTTCAGGGTCTTCTAATTTATTTATAATTTATTTAATTTAATTGTAGTATATCCTCATGTTTAAGGTAGGGCTGGGCGATATTTCCCAAAAATAACATTTCAGATTTTTTCCCAACGAAACTCGATTGACATTTTGAATTGATTATTTCCCTCTCAAAGCAAAAAAACTCCAAGTGACACAAAAATGACATGAATCAAGTTCCACCTTCATGTTGTCAAAATATATTCCTAAATTAATCAGAATTTCTCTCATAAAATGAAAGTGGTGATTATGTAGTTCTACCACAGGCAGGTTTGCCTACATAAACACTGAAAGCTTAAGGAGTTTCACAGCTTGTTAACATGTTTCTCTCTGATCAATATTTAGTCTCATTAAAAAAAAATACAATCCTATAGAAGTGCTTGTGCAAAACCTGACGGGGCCACCATCATGAAAATTGTAAAATTTCTGTATCTATATTTTTCAAAACTTTGTAACTACTTACAATTTAAGTAAGTGAATGAAGAAAATCTTTGATTTTTAATTTTTAAATCTTCTGCAGAAAATACCTTAAGTTAATCGATTTCATCAGTATATTGCCCAGCCCTAGGTTATACTTTCTTTTTAACAGACAAGTAACTTTTTAACTCAAACCTTTACATGTTTAGAGGGGGCTCTTCTTTGAAAAAGTTCAGTCTGCAGATTGTTCCACACAAACAGAGCAGAAAACTTAGAGGCCTTCTCTCCGAGCTCAGATCAGACATTGGGAACAACAAACTGCACAAGTCAACATCATGAAAACTGTAAAGCTTGAGTGATCATATTTTTTAATTTTTATTTCAAACTTTGCAACTACTTACAATTTAAGTAAGTGAATGAAAAAATCTTGATTTTTAATTTTTTAAATCTTCTGCAGAAATTAAATCAAATTAATCGATTTAATTGATATATATTTCCCAGCCCTAGTTTAAGGTTAAAATTTATTGAACCCATTGGTTGAAAACAAATAGGTCAGTTTTTCTCATGCCTACTATTACTGACTACTGTTCTCTGTTTGAGTAATCTGACCTGATCAAGACTTTTCTTACAGTCCATACTACAGAATAAGTGAAAAAGTATGTTTGATTTCTGCTGATATCGTA
Organism: Scarus forsteni; assembly: GCA_036419115.1. NCBI lineage: Eukaryota > Metazoa > Chordata > Actinopteri > Labriformes > Labridae > Scarus > Scarus forsteni. The sequence continues at coordinate 221,870 of JAZDUH010000005.1, read as the reverse complement.
TGGGATTGATATCGGTATCAGCCAATACTCAAAGCTGCAATATTGGTGTCGTATCTTATTGGAGGTGAAAAAGTTGTATTGGGACACTATCTAATGTTGAGGATAAATAATCTGTTTTCATTATTTTAGGAATACTCCAACTTCCAGTCCAAAACAGGTTTTGTGTTGTCTCCCTGCTTACCAGCACTTCTGCGGTGGAGATGTGGCGTTCAGAACGATTCGACTCTTTTGAACGACTCTCTTAAGTGAACAGTGAGAACCAATTTGCAGTTTTAAGTAAACCGTTCATTTATAAGCCTTTTTTTTCTGCAAGTTGTCTGCAAATTTGTAAAATAGTTTGTGTAAAACAGATCATGGATCAGTTGACGATCACAAGATTGCATTTTCTGAAATTGAGATTTCCATCCAGAAATGCTGAATGTTTAGGCCGTACTACACACGACATATGTGGCCCTGTGATTGGCTGACAGCTGTTTCAGGGTGTAGTCCAGTTCCACCCTCCACAACCCTAAAAAGAGGAAAATAGATGAACTGCACAGACTCTATTCACACACAGAGGAGGACACGGCCAAGATAGAATGAAATATGATTTAAGTAATGATGTGGAGAAGCATCAGTTTTCATCAGCTGGTAAAGATTAGCTTCATGTTTTCACATTTAGTTACTGTAAATTAGAAATGTGGTGACTGATGGGTATTAAGCGGCATGCATAAACAAGTATTTAACAGAGCAATAATGGTGATGCTGTTTGTATTGATTATAATAAGCGATGAGGTTCAGCAGGTGTGGCTGTAAACTCAGAATCATTCAGTTAAAATAACCACAAACAAACTTTTCTCTGCTGCAAACTTATTTCAGACTCAGGCAGAAAAAAAACAATCTTTCAGCAACACGTCTGTGATTTTTTTTTTTTTATTTGGAGGCTCCTGGAGCTCACTGAAGGTATTGATGATGAAATATTGATGTTAAAAGTCCACAAAACTTTAGATTTTCTCTCCTCCTCGTGTCAGCATCTTTTCTCCTTAAATCAGCAGAGCCGTCCTGAAGTTCAGTCCTCGCCTTCACCTGATGAGTCTCTGCTTAGGTGGAGGAATAAAGTGTCATTTCAGCAGGCTCAGACTTCACCTCGCATTAAAGTTTGATTTCAGACAGAGCCCTGAGGCTTTTAGAGTTTATTTCAGCTTTTATAGAGATAAACCAGAGAAAAATCAACACATCTTCAGAAGTGAAGCTGGCGGGTTTGTAACGCATAAAACAGCATTAAGAAAATAACAGAGTGTTAAAGGAGGAGGGAGGACCACTATTCTTTTATTTATAAAAAAACACGTTCATAGTCATAGATCTTTTTTACTCCTTTATTTTTCCAAATAAGTGCTGTGTTTGTTTCTTTCTACTTTTGGCCTGAGTGTTTTATATTTATAATCAGAACTGGATGTTCTCTCAGCTTTGGTAAAATCAGCTCTAAAGAGATTAACATGTGGATGTATGAATATTCAACAGTCAGCCTCCCTGCTACCATTGATAGGTAAGACAGTAGTTAGGTATCTTATTAAGTTGGTTGTTTGGTTAGGAAGTCATTCTGTGGGTTGGTTGGTTGGTCAATTAGCTGGTTTGTTTATTGGTCTGCCAGTTTATTGGTTGTATGGTTGGCTGGTTTGTCCATTGATTGGTAGGATAGTAGATTGATTCGGAGTAAAAGTCATTCAGTTAGTTGATTGGTCAGTAGGTCATTTTGTAATTTGGTTGTTCCAATGGAGAATCAGGTAGTTTGTTGGTTGTATGATTTGCTAGTTTGTTGAGTGGTAGGGCAGTAGATTGGTTGGTCATTCAGTTAGTTGATTGGTTTTAGGTCATTTTGTAGGTTAGTCTGTCAGTTGATTGGTTGTATGGTTGACTGATTTGTCCATTGATTGGTGGGACAATAGATTAATTTGTTACAAAGTTGGTTGTTTAGTTAATAGGTCATTTTGTAGGTTGGTTGGTCTTTTGGTCAATCAGGTGGTTTTTAGGTGAGTCATTCAGTTGGTTAGTTGTTTGGTTGACTGGTTTGTTGAGTGATAGGACAGTAGGATGGTTTTTCATTCAGTTAGTTGATAGAATAATAGGTCATTTTGTCGATTAGTCCGTCAGTTGGTCGGTTGTATGGTTGGCTGATTTGTCCATTGATTGGTAGGACAGTAGGTTTAATTGTCATTAAGTTGGTTGGATAGAAGGAAATTTTCAAGGTATGTTGTTCAGTTGGTTGGTTGGCTGTTTTGCCCATTAATTAGTTGGACAGTAGATTGGTTGGTCATTAAGTTGGTTGTTTGGTTAATAGTTCATTTTCAAGGTTGGTTGAACAGTTGACCAATCAGGTGATTTGTTGATTGGTCAGTCAGTTGGTTGTATGATCGGCTGGTTTGTAGAGAAGTAGGACAGTAGGTTGTTTTTTCATCTGGTTCGTTTATAGGTTAGTAGGTCATTTTGTAGATTAGTCCATCAGTTTGTTAGTTGCATGGTTTGTCCACAGATTGGTAAGACAGTAGGTTGGTTTGTCATTAAGTTAGTTGTTTGGTTAATAGATTATTTTTTAGGTTGGTTGGTCAGTTGGTCAAACAGTTGGTTGTATGATTGGTTAGTTTGTTGAGTGGTAGGACAGTAGATTGGTTGGTTATTAAGTTAGCTGATTGGTCAGTAGGTCATTTTTTAGGTTAGTCATTCAGCTGGTTAGTTGTTTGGTTGGCTGGTTTGTTGAGTGGTAGGGCAGTAGGTTGGTTTGTCTTTCAGTTGGTTGATTGGTTGGTTGTTCATTCTGTTGATTGATTGGTCAGTTGGTCAATCAGGTGGTGTGTTGGTTGATTGGTTGGTTGGATTTAGCTGGTCCTGTCCCTCTTTCTGGGACAGTCTCTTCATCCCCATCCAGCTCCGAGGAGTCGATGGCGGTGTAGATATTGAGGGCTGTCGCCTGCAGGCTGCTGACACACACCGAGCATCAACACCTCCCCCTCCCTCTCAGCACCTGTCCATCTCCTCGTTCACCTTCACACTCAGAGCGTCTCCTCCATATTCATCCCGAGCACCTCTTCAGACAGGAATGTGCGTCCCTGCTTAATCAACTCTTCTCTCAGACAGCCGTCACACAGAGGTGACAGCTGTGGGCGGCCATATTGACAAGATGAATGCTTCGCAGAGTCATCTCCATCCAGGTGTCAAAGATATTTACTGAACTTCAAACATCAGGCCTTATAAAAGTCTCTGTTCAAGGGAACCCTGACCTCCTCTGACGCAAAAGTTCAGCCCGTTTTATTATCAAGGACATGGACAGTAAAAGTGAGAAATCTCTCAAAAGGATTCAAGAATGTATCTCAATTCAGTTTTCAATTTTCTGGACAATTTCAGCTGGAATGAGGAGCAATCATGAGTCAGCTTGTGAATTCTTCTTTGTCCCCTCAGAGTTCATTTACTGTGAATAAAGCCATAAATGTAGTTTTTAAAATTCGCATCAAAGTTTCTGATTAAAGTTCAGTATTCTGTTTTAATGTTCATGTCAGATTATTCATCCCCATTACAGCTTTATGACAAATTATGCAGCCCATATGGAGGCTCTAGAAGGTGTCAATCACACTCCGTTATTTATTTGTGTTGCATCGGCTAAACCAAACTTACACATCAAATTCTAGATTTTACTTTTGCCGAAAAGCTTGTACTTTTTCCAGTGTTTGTCTGTTTTAGGTTTGTCTGTGAGCAAGAACACAAAAAATAAACTCCAAAATAGTCCATATTCACACGAAAATGTGATGCATGCAATGAGCATCTTTGTTTTAAAATATCTTTTAATGTTTTTGTGGAAGAAAATGATGAGAAATAAAGCAAAATTCCCCTATAAGAGTGTTTTCATTGTTTACAAAAATAAAAAATGCGCTGATTATGCTTCTGTACTGGTGACAGCTGATGCCAAGCATTTTAATGCTTGATTGGTTGATCATTCTGCTAGTTGGTAAGTTGACAGTTTGGTCTTTGATTTGGCTGGCTGGTTGTTTAGTTAGTTGTTTGGTAATTGAGTTGGATGGTTGGTTTGGTGGGTTGATAGGTTGGGCATTGAGTTGCCTGGCTGGTTGTTGAGTACATTGTTTGATCATTGAGTTGGTTGTGTGGTAATTGAGTTGGTAATTTGTTCATTAAGTTGGCTGGATGGTTGGCAAGTTCATGGTTTGGTCATTGAGTTGGTTGGGTGGTTGGTGAGTTGGTAGTTTGGTCAATGATTTGGCTGGTTGGCTGTCAAGTTGGTAGTTTTGTAATTGAGTTAGTAGTTTGGTCATTGATTGACTTGTTGGTTGGTGAGTTGGCAGTTTGGTCATTGAGTTGGTTGGTTCATTGTTGAGTTGATTATCTGGTAATAAATTTGGTTGGTTGGTTGTGAGTTGGCAGTTGGGTCATTGAGTTGGTTGGTTGGTTGTTGAGCTGATTATCTGGTAATAAATTTGGTTGGTTGGTTGTGAGTTGGCAGATGGGTCATTAAGTTGGTTGGTTGGTTGTTGAGCTGATTATCTGGTAATAATTTTGGTTGGTTGGTTGGTTGTGAGTTGGCAGTTGGGTCATTGAGTTGGTTGGTTGGTTGGTGAGTTGATTATCTGGTAATAAATTTGGTTGGTTGGTTGTGAGTTGGTTATCTGGTCATTGAGTTGACTGGTTGGTTGGTGAATTGGCCGTTTGATCATTGAGTTGTTAGGTATACTTTTGTATTATTATTATTATTATTTTTTTAAGTGTTAGATAAATAAATACGTAAAGAATATTTCCAGTGTATGCATTTTGCCATATTCTTTATCCTGTGTTCTGTAGGATGTAACAGATGTTTTGTTTGTGTTTTTTCCAGCTTTGGTCTGTTTGTTAGTAAGTTAACTCCAAACTAGGTTGATGATGTTGATCGTTACACAAAGAAGTGGTTTGACTTTGATGGTGATCCAGATAAGGATGTGGATTGTTTTTGTTGTGCTTTGTTTTTTTTTAGGATCTGTTGACTTTGCTCCACAGGGCAGTTTTCCACACTCTCCTGAATAATTTGACAAGGCTGTCGAGGCCTTAGTGGAGTTTGGTTTGTTTGCTCGGACCACTTCAGTCTTCAGTGAGACAAGAATATGGAGCTTGTCTTCAGTCTGGTGTGTTGATTGATGTTAGTTGGTTTGCAGCTGCTTTTTCGACAGTTACCTCTGCTTTTTTCTTCTTAACCTGTGAGGAGGCAGGTGAAAGAGAAAGAGGGTGAGCTGGTGTGCAAATGATCAAGACTTTCAGTCATTTGAACGTCGTTTCTGAACAGTCAGTCCATGTGTACTGCCTCGTGGTTATTGAATGTCCTTCAACAGTGAAAGCCAAAAACTCAGTGGATGAAATGTTAGGTAAATGTATTATTAAAAAGCCTATAGAAAAGTCTGATAACTATCAACATGTAACCTTAAAACAGTTAAAGCTTTACTGAATATCTAACCTTCTTATTAAGAGTTTTTTAAATATGTTAGAATAAAGACTCACACAGAGCAGCCTCATTAAAGTTAGTTTATATTCTGAAGTGTTTACAGAGTGAAGCTCGTATTTGACTCACAGCAGAGAATAAATGAAGTTTTATTTCGAAGGCCGTTGGCGTTCCTGTTGTAATAGATGTCACAGTGTGTCAGCGCTTCATTTTCAGTCCCTCTGAGAGAAATGACTGCAGTGCTCTCCTCATCTCCTGTCACAGCGGAGGTGTGAAGTGTTTCTGACTCCAGAGCCTCGGAGCCTGCAGTTTCTTATTAAAGAGCCGGATTGGACCAGCCAATCAAATGGTGCCCAGACTCTATGGAGCTGTATTTATGAGAGGGGTTAACCCTCCATCTGATGTTCTGAGGCCCTGATCCATACACTCACATTAGGATGTTGATATTTACTTCAAATTTGGAAAACTTGATTGACGTTTCTAGTTTTATATTTTAAAACCTTTTAAAGGGGTAGTTCAGTGGTTTTGAAGTGGGGTTGTTTGAGCTCCATATGTCCACTAAGTACATCAGGTGCAGTAGAAAGTTCTCTCCTCTCCCTCAGTAAGCCACAGACTGTAGGAGTCTGTTACACAGAAATAGTCGCAAACAGGGAAGTATCATATCAGGAACAAAGGGGATTTTCTCCTCCTAAAGAACTCCCATCAAAAAATAATACCACAGTTTAAGAGGACACTAACTAGAAATGTTTTTAAGTCCATCAACTTTTCTGGAATATAAAGCTGATCTGGATCTAATTGACTCATGTCACTTATTCTTCTGCACAGCGCTGCCTCGAGTCACTGAGTCACTCCACCACCCTCTCAGCTGTTGTAAACATAACAAGCTAGCTGCTTCAGATGCCGGTTGTAGCCTCGTGTAACTTTTTTCAAGTATTTTAGTTTTTTTGTTCTGACCCTCAGAGGAGAGACAGCATAGGGAAATAAAAACGAGTGACTACAACAGCAACAATAGAGTATCATTCACTTTGGAGCCAAGGGGATCGTGGTGACTCTGCATCACTCATTAAACAGATTTTAGTTTTGCGGAAGGTCAATTTCTTGATGATAAACTGGAAAAAAATGTCCCAAACCTGAAGGACCTAATGACAGTTTCTCCTCAAAGTACTTAATAATGATCCGTCAGAGACAAACAAGCAGAGTGCAGGAGGCTTTTTGTTTACCAAAACATTGCAGACTACGTGTGTGTTTCTTTCTCACATTTACACAACCATTACTGTTGTGTGTTAGTATATCATGGCTAGCGGCAGCGCTGCGCGGAGGAATGCGTGACATAAGTCGTTAGTTCCAGATAAACTTCATATTTCCACAAAAGTAAATACACTTGTAGCATACCCTGAGGGTGAATCCCAGTTTTACCCCTTTGTCTTACCCCTTCCTACTGAATGCATGTCGGTTCAGTAGATGGCGATATAGGTTTGCAGAGAGGCAGCGCTGCTACAACACACATAAGAAGAAGGAAAACTTTTCACAAACAACGATGGGAGAGGAGCACCAAGGCACAGGAGTTTCTTTTCTGGACAACAAATCTGTCTGGATAGTTTTGTCTGGATAACAAACCGAGGACAGTAAGCGGCTCACACGTTACTCTCTAGACGATGAAGCTGTTGTTGCTCCTGGTATGAGTGCACAGCCATCATCTGAAAGAGTACTGCACATGTGGTAGCGTCAGCGTTTCACCCTGAAACACTCTGACTCTGGTTTACACAGAGCTGCATGGAGAACGTATTCAAAACTCTCCAATCTGGAGCCTGGTTTTAAAAGTTTGCAGATTTAAGCACTTAAGGTACTGTTCCCATGTAAACAGGAGGCCAAAACGCAATGAAAACGTATTGGATTTGAGCGTTTCAGGGCTCGTGTAAACAGCCCCTTAGCCCTGTGTTTTGAGGGCCAAGGGGAAGGCGTGAAAACACACTGCTGAGAAACGAGACGCCAATCGATTCCTGTTACGTCATCACCCAGAGCCGCTTGCTGGCTGTGCAGATGCGACAATAGCCGTATACATGGCTGTGAAAGCTAGCTTGTTATAATAAGAATTTTTTAAATGCGACCATCAACTAAAAACATGATTTATATTAAATTGATGATTTAATAATTAGTGCTTCCTTCGGTCTCTGCTCTGCTTCGTGTTGGGGGTGTATTATGAGAAATTCTCTTACCCCATGTTTCAAGTGTATGTCTTGTTTCGAGGGCTGTGTAGCCCTTCGTCTTAGCTTTACGGAGTATTGGGACACCACTTCAGTAGACCCCAAGGGGTAAGATGAGAGCTAAGGGGTACGAATTGGGTCGGACCCTTAAACTGTGGTATTATTTTATGATGGGAGTTTTTGTAGGTGGTATGATACTTCCCGTTGGAAGACTCTTACAGACTGCAGCTTACTGAGGGAGAGGAGAGAGCTTTCTACTGCATCTACTGGACTTAGACGAGCTCATACAGCAAATACTGAACTGTCCCTTTAAGTTAACCTCACCGTCTCTCCTCTGTTAGTCCTGGACTGGAGGATGACCGATCCAAACCACCCCATGAACGCCCTGATGCGTCTGAACCAGATCCATCCCGGTCTTCAGTACCGCCTGCTGTCCCAGTCCGGTCCAGTCCACGCACCGGTCTTCACGATGTCTGTGGACGTCCAGGGAACGTCGTACCAGGCCACCGGAAACTCCAAGAGGACCGCCAAGCTGCAGGTGGCTCTCAAGGTACAAAATGTATCGTTTATCATACAGAAGAAAAACTGTTTAGGTTAATGATGAGCTCATGGACTGATTAGAGATGGGAGTCTTTCCCCATTTCATGATTTGATTTTGATTATTAAGGTGCGATTATTTATGATTATTTATGAAACAGGATGATGACCAACATCCAGGCTAATTCATTACTGACCACGTGCTTTATCATTAATAATGATTGATTTTGTTTCAGACCATTCATCATACAAAATCTCTTTATTGTAATCCTTAAGTCAATACTTAGTTTAAAAGAAAAATGGAGCCAGTGCTCAAGTTGAAATATTTGCATTTCTTCAAAAGTCTAGAGAAAGACCAGAGGTAGGGATGGAAATCTAAAATCAGCGTCAGTCAAGAATCAATAAGGAGCTGCAGGGATCGATATCATCAGTCTGCTGGCTCAACCATTCGCCTATCAAGCCATCCAAAGTCTCACAGTATGAGGCTAACAACTCATCAGCTGGTGCAGAAACTTGCAGGAACATTTTTTTCTACACAAAACAGCACTGATATTAAGGCTGCCATGTGTCTGACATTACTGACCAGGAAAATCCGTGAAGGAAGACTTTATTCCAAGAAAATTAAAGCAATTCATAAAAATTGGATTTGCTGGGCAGGATGAAAGACGGCTTTGTGTTCATAATAATCTTATTGGTCCACATCCAAAACTCTTTATTGAGGTTATTTTATAAGATTGTGGACTCAATGTTTATAAGTTTATATTAACAGCGAAAACATATGTTTACAGTATAACATATATGTTTACAGAAGATATAAACATGTTTACTGCAGAAATAAACATGTTTATAGCAGATATAAACATGTTAACTGTAGATATGTACACATTTACCACAGGACTAAGCCTGTTCACTTTAGAAATAACCATGTTTACTGTAAATATAAACATGTTAATTGTAGAATAAACATGTTTACTGCAGAAACAAGCACATTTACTGTAAATATAATCATGTTAACTGTAGATATAAACATGCTAATTGTAGACTAAACAAAGCTGCAAATATTAACATGTTTAGAGCAGAAATGTATTTGTTTATTGCAGATAAAAACATAGTTATTGCAGAAATAAACATGTTTATAGCAAATATTAACATGTTCACCAATAGAATAAACATCTTAACTGTAAATATAATCACGTTTACTGTAAATATAAACATGCTAATTGTTGACTAAACATGTTTAATGCAGAAATGAACATGTTTGCTGGAAATGTAATCATGTTAACTGTAGATATTAACATGTTAACTGTAAATGTAAACATATTAACTGCAGAAGTAAACATGTTTACCACAGAAAAAACATGTTTGCTGCAGATATTAGCATGTTTATTGCAGATAAAAAAGTAATCGCAGAAATAAACATTTTAACTCAGATATAAACATTTTTACTGCTTTAATAAACATTTTAACAGCAGATATTAATATTGGACTGCAGAAATTCACATGTTAACAGCAGATATAAACATGTTTATAGCATAAATAGATATGTCTACTGTAGGTATAAACATGTTTACTGCAGACACTTACCAGCAGAAATATGTTTGCAGCAGAATTTAACATGTTTACTGCATTAATAAACATTTTAACAGCAGATATAAATTTACACTGCAGAAATAATCGTGTTTTCTGCAGAAATATAGATTTTAGCAACAGAAAAATCAATTTTACAACAGAAATTAACAGGTTTACCCTAATTTTAACCATTTCAATAGCAGAATTAAACGTGTTTACAGCCAAAATGATTATTTTACAGCATAAATAAACATGTTTACCGTCTGGTTCAGTTCTGAGAATTGTGTGTTGCTGCTGTAATTTTTATTTATATGAAGCCATGATTGTTACTTTATATGAAATCTTTATTTATTTACAGTCTAAATACATTTCTGCTGCTGTTTATCAGACTGAGACTGACCTCAGCCCCACTGTTTGTTTGTCTGTTGTGTGTTTGTTTGTATTTATGTTGATATAAATGCATTTTTAACAGTGTCATTGTTTCCATATTCTGTGGTTTAGCTGAAACAAAGTGAACAAACATTAACAGAATGTTCTTTTAGAGAAGGAGCTGTGAAGTCTGAAACACTTTGTCACATGGTTACTCAGTAACATCACACTCATGCTGTGATCATGATGAAGATGATGGTGAAGATGATGATGCTCATTCTTCAGCCTCTCCTTAAAGGCACGGAGCTTCTGCTGCAGCTTTGCTTCACCTGGCTGTCTGAGGAGCTGTCCTCCTCTTCAAACACCTCCTCCATGACTCCATCTTCTGTCTGCATCTTCGTCCTCTGTAGGTGCTGCAGGCTCTGGGCTTCGTGCTCGGCGGCGACGGAGACGTGGACTCCCTGAGCGCAGACAGACGGAGAAGGACAGAACGACCGAGTGTCCACCAGCTCCAGCCCGACCTCCATCACCTCCTCCTCAGACACGCAGGAGGTGAGAACCACGTCAGCAGAGGAAGGACCAAACAGCATCTCAAAGGTCACATGATAATGCATAAAACTTTGTTTTTATTCAAACCCTGTGTCCACGATCTGTCACCTCCCTCCTCTCACTCTGATACGAAGTCCAGCTTTTAGAAAGTTTAATCTCCCCTAACCCTTTGACTGGCGTTGTAACCGTGTGGTTGACTTTGTGCCACCACTGTATTTTAAACTCTGAAAGCACATCTTTGTCTGTTTTTCCTCATCCACCTCTCTGTAAAGTTTTTCTAGCACCAGTATATAAACTGGATGAAGCTGCTGTACATGAATTTAATTGTTCAAAGACTAGGAAAAATCAGAAGTGAATTGTTGCAGCGTAGCTCCTTAGAAGTCCAACAGTAATAGCTAGGGCTGGGTATCGATTCAGATTTTCTAGATCGATTCAAATCAATTTTACAAGGTCTCAATCAACTCAATTTGATATTTATTCAGTCTTGGATATCTCAGTTAAATAATGCTGTAAATTAAAAAAGTGACCTTTTAACCTGGTACAATATTAAAAGTTGTTTTACATTAAGAACTGAAATAAAACAGTTACATTAATCAGATATTAATGATATACATTAATGCATATTCTGCATATTACTTGTTTTTTGCCAAACTTGTCTTTTCCTTCATGTTTGTTAAATCTGAAATACATCCAAACATCAGCTTTAAACTCTCTGGTGGTGTCCCTATAGCGCTGCTCTCTTCCTCCATGTGTGTTTGACTGCTGCAGAAACATCTCACGAGATCTTGTTCAGTAACCAAGCTAAAAAATCAATCTTTGGACTTTATGGATCAATTGCGAACCATTTAAAATGGATTAAAATGGAATAAACAGATTTTTTAAACCCTGCCCTCTTAAGAGCATACAATGGAATAAGAAAACATGTTTTCAATATTTCCACATCCTGTAATAATGATAATTCATTCATTCATTCATTTTCTATACCCAGCTATCCCTTTCGGGGTTGCGGGGGGCTGGAGCCTATCCCAGCTATCATCGAGCGAGAGGCGGGGTACACCCTGAATCGGTCGCCAGTCGATCGCAGGGCCACATAGAGAGACAGACAACCATTCACGCTCACACTCATACCTAAGGACAATTTAGAGTCACCAATTAACCTAATGAGCATGTTTTTGGTCTGTGGGAGGAAGCCGGAGTACCCGGAGAGAACCCACGCATGCTCGGGAAGAACATGCAAACTTCACACAGAAAGGTTATGGAGACTCTCCCTGAGCTGGAGGTTTATTCAGTCCAGACAGTCATGAAATAAAAACCTCTTAGTCATGTCGATGCATTCAATTCTGTTCAATTCATTCATTCATTCTGCAGAAGATTAAAAATTAAAAATATTTTTCTAGACTCACTTCGATTGTAAGTTGTCGTAGTGTTTGAAAATATTTTTTTTTAATTACCATTTTCGTGATTGAAGGCCTTGACAGGTTCTGCACATGCCCTTTTACTGGCTTGTTTTTTTCACATTGGATTAAATTTTGATCAGAGAGCTTCATGTTAATATTCTGTGAAACTCCCTCAGCTTTCAGTGTTTCTGTAGACAAACCTGCCTACGTTTGAACTACATTTGAACTACATAATCAACATTTTATGACACACTAACTTTAACTTTAAGAGTGAAATTCTGTTTGGTCTGGGAATATAGTTTTAAATATATTTATCTATTGAAAACTTGACTTGTGTAATTTTTGTGTCACTTTTTTTAGAGGCAAAGAATCAAATAATACAGTAACTACTGTCTAAGTATTAATCACCATGTGTGCTATAAATATAAAACTATAAATATAAAACTATCCTGTGCAATACATTTCCATATATACATAGGAATATTACATTTTATTTTTCTTTATTCTTTACAACTGTTTTATGCTTATAACTTTTTATATCTAAATATATTTAATAGAACTGGTGAATATATTTGGGCCAGATACAAATTTGAACTGGGAGCAACTCTTTGTTGGAATTTTGTTGTCATCAGTAAATAACAAAAACTAATTATCTGTTTGCAGCATTGTGCATTTACAGAAGAGTATCAGGGCAATCGTAGATGGACAAAATAATTTTGGGAACTCGACACTAAAGTGGAAATTTTATGATGAGAATAAAGATGAATAACAATTTTGTGATAAATGTTGCGGGAATCGAACCCAGACCGGCAAAAGCGCATACATGGGGTGCCTGGTTGCTAACCACTCCACCAAACCAGCACCCCTTTCTTCTCCATTCTGATGCAGGCCATCTTGACTATGTCTGCATGCTGCCATGTGATTGGCTGATTGTGGGTTTAAATGTCCTCCCCTCTCTCCAGTCCAGAGCGCCAGGCCCCATCCTGACGGCGGGCGGGAAGAACCCGGTGATGGAGCTGAACGAGAAACGCCGCGGCCTCAAGTACGAGCTGATATCAGAGAGCGGCAGCAGCTACGACAAACGCTTCATCATCGAGGTACGCACGCCGCACGCCTGACTCCTCCCCTCTGTGCACGAGGAGGGGAGGAGGAGCGAGGAGTGAGGAGCGAGTTTGATGTTCTCCTGCATAAAGAAGAGTTTTAGATCAGCAGGAGGCAAGAATCACCCTGATTCACCTGCCTGACAGGTGCTGTTAGGACGAGACAACACTCACCTGAAGGCCAAGACATGTCTGTTATGGATGGATGGATGGGTGGGTGGGTTGGTTGGTTGGTTGGTTGGTTGGTTGGTTGGCAGGTAGGTAGGTAGGTAGTTTAATATAGATAGGTAGGTAGATAGTCAGATAGGTAGGTATGTAGATCAGTTGATAGGTAGGTTGGTAGGTCGATAGCTTGATTGATTGATTGATTGATAAGTAGGTAGATAGAAAGATAGGTAGGTAAGTAATTAGATAGGTAGGTCAGTAGTTAGGTAGGTAGGTAGGTAGGTAGATATATAGGTCGGTCGGTCGGTCAGTCAGTAGATAGATAGATAGATAGATAGATAGATAGATAGATAGATAGATAGATAGATAGATAGATAGATAGATAGAGAGGTATGTAGGTAGGTGGAGGTAGGTAGGTAGACAGATAGATAGATAGATAGATAGATAGATAGATAGATAGATTGATGATAGATAGATAGATAGATAGATTCAAAACATCCAGATTACTAGATGAACATGACATGAAAAAATTCTACAAATTGAAAAACAGTTTCATGCCTTCTCCCAAACATAAAATACTACCCGAAGAAGACTTAAAGAATACCCTAGGTGAATTACACCTTGTCCAGATAAGAGACTATACAGGTACTGTGCAGAAAGCCAGTGCAGAGATAAAATTAACAAGAGTTGTGCAGAAAAAACAGTGCAGAGGTAAAGTTAATAAGTACTGTGCAAAAACCTGTGTGGGGATAAAAATGTGCAAGCTTCCAACGGAGCCTGTGAACAGTTGAGATTTGATGAAAGTTAGTGCAGAACATTAAGGTGTGTTTAAAGTAAGAGTGAAGTTAACCTGAAAGGTGTCTGGGTGTTATTGTGGAGCAGATAGGGGAGGAACACTCAGAGCTGAAACCAGGATGGGGTCTTTATCAGGTTTGAGCTGAGTGGACGTCTCCCTGTCTTCGTCCTCAGGTGGAGGTGGACAAGCAGGTGTTTCGTGGGACAGGTCCCAACAAGAAGGTGGCCAAAGCCAGCGCGGCGCTCGCCGCTCTGAACAGCCTCTTCTCCGGATCAAAATCCACCAACAACAAGAAGAAAAGACCCAACCCTCCCGTGAGTGACACAAGCAGATGGGCTGATATTGCACATGAATGTGCTCTAATGTTTACTGTATGTGTGTGTTCTGTGTACGTGTAGCCAAAGCGACCCGTAGCCTCAGTGTTGACCCTCCCCACTCTCGCTGCCAGACCTCCTCGAGTCCCCATCATCCCCAGAGCTCCATACATCAGCACACCACCCACACACGGATACATCCCGCCAGGTGAGTCGAAGAAGTCATTCAGGTAAATTCTTGATCATCCTGTCCGCAGATGGTGAACTTTGTGAACTCTTATTTCGACTGTGTTGAAGGAAAAAAGCTCAAATTTGCCGGGGGAAATTAATTTTTAAAAAGATGTTGCGGGGTGCTGGTTTGGCGGAGTGGTTAGCAACCAGGCCCCCCATGTACATGCTTCTGCTGGTCCAGGTTCGAATCCCGCCTGTGACCAGTTTGCAGAGTGTCTTCCCCTACTCTCTCGGCCCTTTCACAAGCCTATCCACTGTCTCTCTCCTATCAATAAAGGCACAAAAATACCCCAAAAATACATTAAAAAAAAAAATAAAGACCTTAAATTTGACACTCATATTCCTGATGGCAAAAAATGTCCAATTGAAAATCAGTGAAAATGCCTTTTTTATCACACCGTTATCTTCACTTAAACTAATGAATTTCTCAGTTTTATGATTTCAATTTGAACAAGCTTTCACTTTTAATTTTTTTTACTTGTCCATTAGATGGCGCTATTTTTCCACATTCAAAGCTTGCCTCAAAATATCACACTTTTACTGTTTTCTGCAACAAAAAAATTGCCTTCAAAAACATTTTCTTCTCCCCATTGTTAAAGAATATGTCTTTCCTACAATTTCTTTATCATTTGGAGATTTAAATAACATTTTAAAATAGCAGGACTGTAAAAATAATAATGATAATAATAGTAATATAAAAGGTAATATATTGTAACTTTATTCTGATTCTCGCCACTACTCCACTCAATAATCTTCTCTTTGTACTTTCAGGTTTTGGTGCTCCTTACGGTTACAGTCCTGCAGGTGCCCTCCCTCCTTATGGTAAACCCAGCTTTGCTTAAAACGATCAATCATCCATCATTTTGATTTTTTTTTACATCATCCAACATTTAAGTTTCCTTTTCTTTATTTTTTTCCTCAGGTTTTCCCTCGAGAATGCCCTCAGTAGTTCTCCCCATCATCAGAGTCCCTTCAACAACATACCCTGTCACCCACCTGTACCCATATTGAGACACACCCCATCTTCCAACTGTACCCTTATTTGAACACACCTTATCACCCACCTCTACCAAAGTTTAAACACCCCATCACCCACCTTTATCAAAGTTTAAACACCCCATCACCCACCTTTATCAAAGTTTAAACACCCCATCACCTACCTTTACCAAAGTTTACACACCCCATCACCTACCTTTATCAAAGCTTAAACACCCCATCACCCTCCTTTATCAAAGCTTAAACACCCCATCACCCACCTTTATCAAAGTTTAAACACCCCATCACCCTCCTTTACCCAAATTTAAACACCCCATCGTCCACCTGTACCCTAATTGAAATTAAGCTAGTCACCCACCTGTACCCATGTTAAAACATACTCCATCATCGACCTGCCTAATTGATACATGCCTCGTCAACCACCTGTGTTGGTGATGGGGTATGTATCCTATTACCCACCTGTTCCCAAGTTAAAACATCTCAGCACCCCTTTACCCACCTGCACCCAATTAAAACAAACCCAACTGCCCTCTTGTACCCGTGTTAAAAGAATACCCTGTCACCCACCTGTACCCATATAAAAATGATACCTTTCTCCCACCTTTACCCAATTAAAACAAATGCAATCACCCACCTGTACTCATAAATAATAATACCTTTCACCCACCTATCAAACATATCACCCTCCTCTATTCATATTAAAACATACTCCATCAGCTACCTTTACCTTAGCTAAAACACTGTTTTAATTAGGATGGTGATGATGTTATTACCGTTACCCAATCAAGACATCGCCCATATCAAAACATACCCTGTCACCTACCCGTGCCCATATTAAATTTATCACTGACCCAGACCCCCCACAGCACACTTGTCACCCACCCTTACCTGTCAAGAGCTTTATCTGTTTAAGTTCATTTCCACAGTCGCTTTGGCTCGTCTGTTCAGGATTTTGGTCTCAGGGACTTTAATACCCCTCTCAGAGTAAACCGGTGGTCTCCTCTTCTCACAGTATGAGACGAGTTTTATTCTGGAAACACTAAAAACAGAAAAAGTACTCCTCCCAACAGCACAGTAGAGTTTGGACATACAGCACAGGGGTTTGATTCCTGGGTTGGACCAATCTCAGGAACGGACAATCCCTCTGATGTACTTTAGATTTCTCTGTTTGACTGACATGAAATGATGATTTTAAGATTCTTAAAGGAGAATCTTACAAACAGACTCTGCCGTGACTCTTCCTCTGATTCAAAGTGTTAAAATCCTCTTTGACGTGGACTCTGTTTCTGTTTGCTCTCCTTGACTGTTTTGACTTTGGCTCAGAGAAACCAGAAAAAAAAAAAAAGACGTTTACGTGACTTGAATGCACTGAGAAACTTTTTCCTTCTCTGTGGAGTTTTATTGTTTACAGTCTCTGTCCAGCTCTTTGAGCCATTTTTCTTTGTTTGTTTTGAGTTGGAACTTTCCTTTCAGAGAGATTTTATTTTGACCTGTTTGTATTTTATTTTATTAAATTCATATTTTTGTGACTTCTTGAGTAACGCGTGGTTAATAATCCATTATCATGGTTCTGGATCATCAGGCCGTTCAGGTAAGATTTTCACAATAAAAAGATAAAAATTTTGCTGCCATAATCAATTTTCCTAAGCCACTTTTGGTTTTTTTTGCCAATTTTTCCCCTATTTTTTTCAATTTCATACCTATTTTGCACCTATTTATTAAGCTTTTTCTGCTTTCATACCATTTTTACCCAGTATTTACAATTTCAGACTGATTTTGCTTCTGTTCTTCACTTCTCCACTTTTTCTCAAATCTTTTATCCTTAGATTAATTTAATGTCATATTGGTTTTACTATAAAAAGATCTACTGCTTATGTTTGTTTAAGAATACATAAGATGAGGAACATTAAAACAATTGCAGAGTAAATCGCAATATTGGGGAAAAAAATCACAATTAGATTATTTTCTCAAATCGTTCAGCCCTAGAATAAATCCTAAAAATGGACTCATGTGATTTTTCCTGATATAGTCTGTAGGCGTCATCATTGTTCGTCTTTTTAGCTGGTGTTAAAAAGCTAATTTAAGATTACAAAATCTGCAGTATCATAGAATCGCAATTTAAATCGGCACCTAAAAAATCTGAGAAAAGCGTATCATCCCAGCCCTACTTTGAAGGGTGTGGAGACCGCGTGCACAGCCTCGATGATTTTCCTAAATATTTGGATTAACTCCATAAATAACTGAAGATTTCAGGTTGACTGAATGTAAACAAACTCAGAGCAGAGGTCGCGACCCCTCGTCCATCCGCATTAACGACGTGCTGTTTTGTGTCTGTAGGCAGTCTGTACATCGACAGTGCCTACTACCAGCCTCAGACCATCGCCACGCCGATCATCATCCACCTGGGCCCTCAGGACCTTTTCTGACCCCCGGCGGACTCTGCAGGACCCTGGACGTCCTGTTTCACCCCTCACCTTCATCATCGCACTCTTCCTCTCCCTCCACAGCAGCAACACGGAGGAGGGAAAAACACCGAGGCAGCTTCCTGTCCGGTCCAGGTCGGGTTTTAGAGGTCAAATAAACACAGAGCAATATTTCTGCTGCCTTTACCGAACAGAGGAACTTTACTGAAAGAAGAACCGCACCAACGATGTGACCCGCTGTATGTCCAAATATTTATGACCTGTGTATGTTTGAGTATATTTAATAATCTGATGTGAATATGTTTGAATATGTAAAACCCAGCAACACGTTTATAATCTCTGAATGTAAATACAGTCATGAATGAAGCTTCAAGCACTCTGTGGAGTCACAGGAGGGACGAGCAGGAGAAGACATTTCAGGACGAGTCTGCAGGTCAAAGTTCTGACAGCATCAAGCAATCAAACTAAGGCTGTTTCTCAATTCAAAGTTCACAAGTACGATCTTGTGAACTTTAGAAGTTCAGACTTGGCAAGTACGTTACCGAGTGCCAGGGTTCCCGCGGGTCCTTGAAAAGTCTTAAAATGTCTTAAATTAAAATCCAGGTACTTCAGGTCTTAAATCGTCTTAAATTTACCATAACTTTGCTGTAGGTGTTAAATTTTCAGACGGTGCTTTTAATGCCGATGGGAAAGCACTGTGTCCCGCCGTAAAACAACAAATAGTTTGAATTTGTTTCATTGCTTCATTAACTTACCGGTGCCATAAAACTTTTGTCTGAGTGATTAATAGGTGTTTTGTGATACGTGTCGCCATTCTCGCTTGTAGAGGTGAGCGGAAAGATGCTGGGATGGGGAAGTGTAAGTTCAATGAAAAGTAGGTTGAAGACCATTTATTTAAGAGGTGGTTGGCCACTGAAAACAACAACAACATGTAAATTCTGCAGAAAGACTTTTTCTTTAGGGACTATGGGGCTCAAAGCCAGCGAGCCGCACATGAGAGGAGATGAACACCAGCGGTATGTGGCGGTAGCTATCAGGGCCAGGCTAATTTGTGTAGCTTCCTAACATTAGGTCAGACGTCACCTCTCAGTTGGCTATGACAAGCTTCATTTCACCACCGGGGACCCAAAAGGCAGAGGTACTGTTCATTTAAATCAAAAGAAGACATAGGTGGGGTCTTCGCTGCTTTGTTCCTCGATTCCCAGCTTCAAGTCGTTCACCTGTGGGGAAAATAAAACGGCGCACGTCGTTAAATATGACATCTCTTCATTCATGAAAAAGGAGTTATCTCGCAGCGTCAGTGAGAGGACATACGTTCGCTGTGTCTGAAATGGCATACTATTGACTACATACTACAAACTCGTGTATATATACTGTATACTTCATACTATAAGTATGATTAGAATGCTAACCGTTCACACTGTAGTATACTACTAAGTTTCCCATGAGGTTGATTCGCCGCATTTAAAAGTTCAGAGAGCATTTTAGGCGAGAAAGTCACCATGTAGAATACCAAAATGTGGTCATTAGAGCCATAAAACGCACGGATACAAATTTCTTTTCGACATTTCAGACATTCCGTTTTGCGCACCATTGTGCTATCGAAGAAACTTTTGGTCGGCTCCAAAACAAGAGCCCAATTTACAAAAGCGTTAAAGAACTAAACTGAGATAATAAAAGATGTTTTTCTTTTGGAAAACGGGAAGTTTGCTAGTGGCTGATTTTTAGCTGAATGCCGGTCAGTCATAATGCATGCTGCAATGCATTATGGGGCGTTTGAGTGTGACTAGTATGCCCACCTCGCATACTTAAAATTTTTTCCGATCTTTTCACACTATCTAATGTGAACGCACTACATACTCATTTTGACGTCACACTTAGTATGGGTAGGACGTTAGGATGCCATTTCGGACACAGCTATTGTCATGTTTGATGAGAACATGAACAAAAGTACTAAAACTAAACAAACGGACCAAATGGACCTTCATTTGCGGTTCTGGGGCACAGATGAGACGGGAACACAGCACGTCATTTCCCACAAAACGAAAAAAAGAAAAAGTCCACCGTGTGCTTTGATGGTGTTTACAATAACAGAGTATTTTCTACCACAGAAATTGTCATTACAGTTTTGGATCTTAAATACTATTTTGACATAATCATAAGACATTAGAAATAAAAACTATAGGGTAAAATACTCAAACTCAAGTTTATTGATATAGCACCTTTACATACATACATACATATATACATTCAGCCCAAAGTGCTTTACATAACAGCAGAACCTAAACATGACATCATTATGTGAGAAAAGTAAAAGTAAACAAAAGTCAAAACAAACTCAAACCAACAAAATCAATAACATTTTAAAAGAATACTTAATAGTAAAATAAAATACATTAAAAACAAAGTAAAAATAAAGTGTTTTTGAATAAAATCTAAATAATTCATGAAACAAAATTTCAATAAATAATATGGTCAAATGAGTAAGCCTAACACCAGGTGCATAATGCTAATAGTAATGCATTACCAGAGTTGCCAGGTTTGCTTACTATAAGCGCGACACGACTACCAATATAAACTCAATTCAGAAGTTATGCAAACTGTATTGTTCCACTCCAAATTTCCTTTAGAAGTGACAAAAATGATGTTTGCACCAAAAAGAAATCTTTATAGTCAGAATTAAATTGATTTCTAATGTAGCTGTTTCTGTTTTCTCCATCGTAAAGCTGCAGAGGATCAACATAAAACTTAAAATAAAAGCCTGACTGACTTAAAAATAACAGCAGCTCCTCCCTTCACCTTTGTGCAAAGAGAAGGAGGTTGAAGAAGTAAACGAAGAGAAAAATAAGAAAAAATGTAAATGAAATTGAAATATAGCGTACATTTAAATTATATCATGCTTTCTGTAGATTTCTCTTTATAAAAGAAAAACATTATATTCCATTAGAAGCAAAAATAACTGAAGGTTGCTTGTTTTGGCTTGTTTTTGTCGACCTGGTTACTTATTTCAGTCAGAAAATCTGGCAACAGTTTACTAAACCAGATCAGGAGTTCATACAGCAGAGTGTCGTCAGATCATTTTTACGTTTGCTTGACTGTGCTTGTTCGAAATAATGTAGTTTCATGGCAGGACAATGTCCTTGGCTCCGCCCCTCTTGGTGTGTGACCACGCCCCCTTTATAGAAGTAAAACAAACCATCAACAGCTATGACCAACGACTGAGCACCCATCAACACTCCAGCCAGCAGAGACGCGTTGGTTATCCTCTCCAAACACTACAAACCTACATCGCCATCTACTGGCCTAGCGTGCACACTACCGCGTTTTCGGTCATTCTCGCGGATCCATGTAAACGCACTTCGTTATCACACCGTACCAGCGACCAATCAGCATCCTCTGAGGAGAAAAAGGCAGGGCCTCTGAGTGTGACGACGCTCTTCCAGAGATTAGCTTTAGCGTCAGTTTGATTAGAAAATGAACATTTTTGCACTAACTGAAGATATTCGTGCTAAAAACCCGGCTGGAGGTAAACGGACCTGAATGTGCATCTTAGACTGACGGATAATCAAGAAAAGAAACAATCATTCATTAAAAATATACACTAGACTCATAAATTCAGAACAGAATGTAAATTACATGATTTTAAACTAACATTTTTTTGTAAATTGATGCTTGTACATTTCTTGTACTCTATATTTATTATTTTCTCATTCATGTATATTATGTATATATTTTTTAAATATTTTTATGTATTTATTTTTTAATTTAGGTACATTTATTTTACAACTGTAAAGGATTATCCGTCCATGAAGTGTTCTTTAATGTCTTCTTCTTTGTATTAAGACTCTCCTCTGACTCCATAGCTTTCTGATATTATATCTATAAATATATAAAGTTATTAACATTTTACAATCAGTCTATATCACTGTAATGGTATGATGATGGTACATAATCCCTATGTAGACAAATTATTAAATCTATGGCCACAAAGTTATTTAAAAAATCTGCTTTAAAATCTGTAATATTCTTAATTTAAGTTCATTTGTTGGATTTTTTTTTTTTAACGAGAATTAGGGATGCACAGCGTTGGATTTCTGCAGATGTTATTAATATTTTTTAATTTGGAGCAAATGTCTGTAGTTTACGCTAACTGACATGTTTCTTTCAGTTTGTGTCCAATTTGGGAGAGGAGCTGATTTCCACATTGCTCCACATCGCTCCACATCACACCATATTGCTCTACATCGCACTACATCGCTCAACATTGCACCACTTTGCTCCACATCGCTCCACATCACACCACATTAAACTACATCTCTTCACATCCCACCACATCGTATCACATCACATCAGATCACTCCACATTGCACCACATTGTACTATATCATGCAACATTACACCACATCGCACCACGTCGCTCCACATCGCTCCACATCACACCACATCAGTCCACATTACACCACATTGCACCACATCACTACACATCACACCACATCACTCCACATTACACCACATTACACCTCATCACACCACATCGCTCCACATCGCACCACATCACTCCACATTACAGCACATCACTCCACATTACACCACATCGCACCACGTTGCTCCACAACGCTTCACATCACTCCACATCGCACCACATCACTCCACATTACACCACATCGCACCACGCCGCTCCACATCACTTCACACCACATCACATCACTCCACATCGCACCACATCACTCCACATTACACCACATCGCACCACGTTGCTCCACAACGCTTCACATCACTCCACCACATCACTCCACATCGCACCACATCACTCCACATTACACCACATCGCACCACGTCGCTCCACATCACTTCACATCATGCCACATCACTCCACATCGCACCACAACACAACACATCCCTTCACATCGCACCACATCTCTCCACATCACACCACACCGCACTACATCTCATCACATCTCTCCACATTGAATTACGTTGCTCCACATCACTTCACATCGCACCCCATTGCACCACATCACTCTAAATGTAGCACCACATTGCACCACTTCGCACCACATCACTCATGGGCAGTTCAGAAACTCACATATGGCTCCATGTTAATTATCTGACTTTGTCACTGACGCTCAATCACATCATTTTACAGTTAAAATTATGTTCTCTGTTTACACCCTGGACTGGAAGCAAGACAATCACAGGGCTGACATGAAGAGATAGACTCCCACAAATCACCAGTTAACCCAACGATCATGTTTTTAGTCGGTGCTTGTATTTTAGAGAAGATATCTCTGAGAAATCCAACATTGAGCGTCCCTATGAGAGTAAAAGAGGGGAAAATGTAAAGCACACGTTTAAAGCAATATGTAACTCAGGAACCTTCAAACCAACAGGAATGCAAAATAAAACCACCGTAAATAAATCAATAAATGTTAGAGTCTGTGTACATGTGGATGCTCTAACAGAATGTAAATGTTCCGGGGAATATTAAACACGATGTACTGAGTGTTGATGATGTCTCTAAAGAATGTCACGCTTTGTTTTTTCTGAGCATTAAAACAGAAAAATTCAATAATGTGGATTTATTTTGTTTCAGAAATGTTTTAAAGCTGTAAGTTTGAGTGTTTTTCTGCTGCAGAGTTTAACACCTGAGACGTTGGTCCACATGATGAGAATCTCCTGCTCCACCACATCCTTAAGGTGCTCCATTAGATTGAGATCTGGTGACTGTGAAGGCCGGTTTGATCGGAGCTTTGTTGAAGACGAGGGTCCACTGTGGTCTTAAAGGGACGGACATGGTCAGCAGCAGGACTCAGGTAGGCTGTGGGGTCATGCTCAGAACAAATTAAACAGGAAATACTCATCTACAACAACATTTAGGCCGTTATTACACACAACAAACACAATTAAAACACCGAGCAACAAAAAGGGAAAGAAAAATCAAAGGACTGGACTTTTAGATTTTTTGGTTAGATTTTATGTAACATTTTGGATAAGATTATAGATATTTAAGTAAAAAAAATGTCAGAACAAAGATCCAAAAGAGTTTATTATGTGAAAGAAGTGCTACTTATGCATTTAAAAGCTTTTATTTATTCATTTTTTAAAATTTATTTTTAATTTTATTAACTTATTTTTATAAATTTATCTATTTATTAAATTTAGCTTTTATTTGACAAAAAACATACATTTTTCTACCCTCATAAAGCACTGTTTTTCAAAATCCTTGCCTGACCAAATACGTATTATATATTATAAAAATATTTTATTATTCATTTTTGGAGTTTTACAGCCACTAAAGCATCATTTTTTAAAAGAAAAAGTTTTTTTTTAAGGTGAGGATGAAATTTTCAACTTATTCTGACTTCTGTTTTCATTTACTCTGTCCCAGTAACACATGTACTGATAATTCACATCTGCACAAATCTCTTAAGTGCAACTTTATTATGACACCAGAATAATTCAAACAGACCTTGTGGTTGCAGAGATTCAGTCTTTGTAGCAGTGGTAATTTTGTTCACTTATTTTTGTCATAGTTTTAGTCAACAGCTTTGTTTCCCCTGATGAAAACTTGACATTATCTAATACACACAAGCACACTTCGGAAACTAATTTTAAGATTATTTTATTAGTTTTTAAATCTCTTAATGGTGTTGATCCTTCCTATTTATCTGATTTGTTTTTACTGTATGAGCCCAGTAGAGCCCTCAGGTCTTCAGTTAATAATAAATAATTATAATAACAATAAATGTTTTTACAGCACCTTTAAAAACTTAACTAAAGCAACAAAATGAAAGAAAAAAGAATAAACTGGTAGGATTGGAACAGCTGATGGTGGAGAAGGTATTTCATTAAATGTATAATGACAAGAAGATAACAGGACAGTAGGTAGATAATAGACTTACAGATAAATTTAAGACTTAAAGGTTGACTACATCACATCATAAGATAGAAAACAAGAGGGCAGGTAAAAGAAAAATACATAAAATAAAATGGAATTGAAATAATGATAAAAACGATGAGAAACCGTGAGAAGGGAAAGAAGAGTAAAGCTTAAAAAATATTAAAATAAGTAAAAAAGGATTATGTAAAAGCAAATTCAAGACCTTTTTAAGCTTTTAGCTTTTAGCTGAATTTGGTTTTGCTCTCTTAATTTACATTAGTCTCAGAGCTACTATTTTTAACTACTATTTACTCATTTCCTTTAGTGTTGGGATTTAAACTTTTATTATTTTATTTATTTATTATCAACTTTTAGCACTTTATTATCTTTGATATATCCTATCATAGTTTTATCCATTTAGTCCAGACATAAAACTGTCTTACCCTTTACACTTCATATTTTAGTCGACTAAATTTACAGCAGATTTCATTGACTGAAACGAAACTAAAATTCAAACTAAATGACAAAATTATGACTAAAACTAAACGATATTTCAACAAACGACTAAAGATAAATTAAAAAGTTCTGTCAGCATTAACACTGGTGCACACCAACCGTAGCCTCAGTTTCTGTTCTTACCTGACAGGAGCGGCACCAGGTGTGGAATATCAGTAGTTTCTGTAGTGTGTTCTCCGTGCTCATGCTCGGTTTGACCCTCTGCAGGTCATCTTGACTAAGTCTACATGTCTGAATGCATGAAGAACATTTTCAAGCCTCATTTTCTGATGATGGTTAAACTGTTTTTATGTTACAGTCTTTCTTCATTTCTGAGCTGCAGGGCGTCGAGTCTGTTACATTTATTTCTGTTTACATGCAGCGTGAACTTTGAACCCTTCAAACATTTAAAACACGGGCTGCAGAGATCAGCTTAGACTTTCCTGCTCCAGAGAAATTCAGACATCCTGACGTCTCCATTCGAAGAGAAATCATCGATCTAAAAGAGTTTGTTTTTCCCCTGGAGCAGCACTGAGCGCGTGCAGACGGCGAGGACGGCGTCTGTGTTTGAAATCATTATTGATCAAAATATCTGCCAGTCTGTTTTTTCCTCTACAGCAGCACTGAGTGCGTGCAGAATCAATCAATCAATCAATCAAACTTTATTTATACAACACTTTTCATCAAAAAAAATGTAGCACAAACAGACAGATGAATTAAAATAAAGGAATTAAGACACAAACCCACGCCATGGAAACACCATCTTAGAGGTTTAAAAATAAGAAAACACTGGAGGTAAAATTAAATATATCATAAAAAATAAAATAAGAAAAATATTTTTTTTAAGATGCTATGAGGAGTTTCTAAGTAATTACAAAAAAGTCTCACTTTTAGATATATGCCTGATGGAAATACACACTTTAAGATGAGTTTTATAGCATCAAAATAGGTTATCTATAAATACTATTCCTTAGCTTCACGGTTGGGTCGGACTCAACTTCAGGAACAAGACAATTAAAACTAGAGCAAATTTATATTATTCAGACACGTGTTAGAGCACCGGGCTGTAAGTAGAGATATATAGCCGGCTACAAAACTACGATACTAAGTTTTCCAAAAATTGTTTGTTGTCACACATCAAAAACTACCGCTACGTAACTAGAAAGAGATACATTACCTCGTGGCTTTGCATCCTGTAAGTTGTTGAAAAAAGAAGTTGTAAAGCAATGCAGAGTTCTGTTGAAGGTCTGAGCTGCATTCATTAGCATCACAACAAACACACGCTTTGGCTTGGGTCACGTCTTTACCACAGTCGCCGCGCGTGCTCATGGGTAGCAGAGTCGCCGGACATAGATTCTCCTCATAGCACCTTTAGAAAAAAATGAAAAAATACATTGAAATGAAGTTAAAAAATAGAAAAACTAGAAAATAAAATAAGGAAAGATAGAAAAGATAAGAAAATAAAATAGGATAAAATAATAAAAGTGAGCTGTAATTAGAATAAATAAAAACACTTAAAGGTAATTCAGGTAAAAACTAGACTAAAAAGGTTGGTTTTGAGTTTGTTTTTAAAGACATTAACATCAGGTGCAGCCCTCAGGTCTTAATAAGCTGGGCCATAGTAGTAAAAAGATGCCTCAACGTAAGTTTTTGTTTTAACTTTAAAAACTGTTAACAGAGAACTTCCTGAAGGAAACAAAAGACCGTCTCTGTTTGATGAAGTCTCTGATCTGATGTTTGGACAAACCCTTAAACTAATGAAGTTAGGAAATAAAAGCAACATAATGCAAATTCTTTTTAACGCATATTCAACTGAATAAACAACAAAGACCAGATATTTAATATTCAATCTTCCCTGTTTGTCTTTGCGTGGTAGAGTTTGACCTTGTAGCTGTAGAGATGAACTGTGTTCACTGACGATGGTTTTCTGAAGTGTGCTGATGTCCTTTACACAATGATGCTGCTTTAAAGTTAAAGGATTAGAGGTCACAGGCATTCAATGGTTTACATGCAGGACTGAAAAACTTTGTTCTTAACCTGTTGGACTGTTAGCTGACTCAAAGTGTTGGCCTTCACTCCTCGAGTCTTTCAGAGATTCTCACCTGTCACCTGTCCACCTGTGGATGTTCCCAACAGGTGAGCAATCCTCAACTTTCACCGTCTTTAGTCGCTCCGTCCCAGCTTTTTTGGAACGAGTTGTGAAAATCAAATTCAACATGAGAGAATTCACTGTAACTGCTTTTTCTAAACGTATTTTACCTGATTATCTACAGTTACCTACTGTAAAAATCTTCACAGTAAATTACTGTAAATGGCAAAAGGTTTTGGAAATCTTACAGATTTATGCAAAATTAACAGAATTTTACCATAAAATCATTTTCTTACTGTAAAATGTCTAAACAATGAATTACTGAGAGGATAATGGATCAAGAGAAAATTCCATTTTGGCCAAGAAAAATTGAGTTGCTTTGAGCAAATGTTTCACATTTTGATTTTTAAGTTTGAGTAAATGTATTTTATTGGACAAAATATGGATGGAATTTATTTTACAAAATGACATCTTTCTAATAATGATCGATAAAATATATAAATATATATATTTATAATTATATAAAATAAAATACAGCAAGTTCACTGTCCTTTAAAATGCATTAAAAAGTTATATGAAATGCTGTAAATGAAAAATCAGGATGAAGTGCTTGGAGATACAGTAATTATTCTGTAAACTGAGAGACAGTAATGATACCTTTACTGTAAATACTGGAATCATGTTGAAAATTAAAGTAGTTATGCTATTGTGAAGACAAACACAGAAACCTTCTGGTGTCTTGTTGCCACTAAGTTTCTGTAAAAGTTACAGCAAAGTGTTGACTGAGTTTTTCCTTAAAACAGTTCAAACATTAAATATTTCTTTGTAGTTTTTTTGTAACTTATTTAACTATTTTAAGTTCTACTGTTCTCATCCTCCTCGTGATTTCTTATACTTTTAGTTCTTTTTTTTACTCTTTTATTGTTTTGATATGCTCCTTTTTTAATTATCATTATTTTCTTTTCATTTTATTTTATGTATTTTTTGTCTTTCACCTGTCCTCTTCTTTTCTATCTTCCTGATGTGATGTCGTCAACCTTCAGCAGTCCTAATTATCTGTGTATTTGTAAATCTATTATCTATTCACTGTCTAGTGTCTCCTTGTCTTTATGCATTAAATGAAATACTTTCTCCACCGATGCTCTTCATCTGTACATGTTACTGATTTGGTTTATTCCTAAATCACATCAGCTGTTTCAATCCCACCAGTTTATTCTATTTTATTTTATTTTGTTGCTTTAGTTAACACGACCCTCTGTTGACCTGATTGTTGATTTTATTCTGCCTTTTTCTGACTTTGTTTTGTCTGTTAAAGCACAAATTTATTATTATGATCAGTTCAACAGTTTTTTAGACTCTAGTGGATCACAGGTCTTTAAATATGAGCCGGGCTCTTCAGGTGGACTCACGTCAGTCTGAAGGGAGAGAAACACCGTCAGTGATCACACTTAAAGCTCCAGATGGTGAAGGATGAAGGACTCACTTTAATTTGATCAAACAGACGTCTCCTCCTGCTCGAGCTAAGAGCTAAGGGAAACCTGACAGCAGCCCGTCAGACGGCGTGACGCTCAGCAGGAGGAAATGAAAAATGAGGGAGAGACTTCCTGTGGTTTCACGTCAAGGTCAGATAGTCACCTCCTAAGTCCTTTCCTATCTACTTTTCCTTAAACCCAATGGAGAACGTCATGAGGTTAAGGAAAGGAGAAAGGAGAAGGATTTAGTAAAGGAAAACTGCCGTGCAGAGAGAATCAGACTACACTTCACTACGCTACGTCATCATGTGACGGCGGATGTTACTGCTGCAGTCAAACTACAATTTTCTGAAGATGGACAACAAAACGCTCCTCTTATAACGCTTTTTGTCTAAAATTAGCGGGTCAATACAGTTTTTTACAACGCGGGTTAACCTGCTAACAATCGGCAAGTGACTTGGAAATTCCGACTTCTGACTACAACTGGAATGTACCATTAGCGTGTTGACACGGGTGTGATGTTCCCACTGAAGCCGATCAGAGGCAAGCTGATAAAAACCCATGTTGCTTGCAGGGTCAGTAGACCCGGGTCAAAATGCCGATTTTCAAACTGCCGACAGGAGCCGATTGATTTAAATGGGTGTAAACGGGTTTTTGGCCGGTCTGAAAGGGATAATAGAAGTGCTTGTGTGTCATGTGTCATCCCGGACGAGCCCCCAATTTGTCATAACCTGGCTCAGGACCATGACAAGATGGGAAGAACATTTGTTTTTTCAGTAAATAATGTGATTTATTAACAAACAAAAGAAAACAACCAAGGCTAATAAACTGCAAACATGGAGTGTGACAACATGAACACCAGTCAGAGCATGAAAGTAAATGAACTGAATGAAAGAAAGGCAGAAACTGTTAAATAATAGAGTACAAATTATTAATACTGAACCAAGTTTGAAACATAATCAACATCAGATGTCTCATATCCTGCTCTCTTCAGAGAATCAGACTGCTGGAAAGTTAAGGCAGGTTTTGGTAAACTTTAGAAAGGATGAACAGCAGAGGGAACTCACATGGTCTGAGAGATTTATTCTGAAGCAGTTTGAATACGAGCTGTTTATAAAAGCTGTTGCTGCAGAGAATTGTGAGACAGAATATTCTCCTTCCCTTTCCTAAAGGATGGTCCGGTGTATCCTATGCTAAAGGAGATGCTAAAGGAAGCATTAAGCCTCCTTTCCTAAGCACTTAGACTATTGAAGAGCTCTGATCATGAACTACTTCTAAGGAACCTTCCAAAGCAAAAAGGACTGTTCCACTGCAGCCTGAGGCTCTTGTGATTTTAGGCTCATTGTGTGACTGAGACAACGCTCCTCTTCCTCCCACAGACCAAAATCTTTCCTCATCAGGTGAACTGGAGACTCTCAAACAGCCCGAGCTGCGAGAGAGGCAGTTTCTAAAAGTAAAAGCATTTTCAAATGGAGCATAGAAGATTATCACACCTGAAGTCAGCACAGGGAAATGCAGAAATCAGAGAACAAAAATAAAAAGACCATTCACATAGATAATCTTTTTTTTTTATTTAAACTAAAAACTAATTTATGAAACATTTCTAATTAAGATAATAAAGTAAACACCAGTTCATCCTGATTGTCCTGTCACAAATACTGAACCTGCTCAAAAGTGCAAAGTTCTGATGCTGTAAAGTTTATTTTAGTGTCTTCATGAGTGTGTTTCAGTGTTTTTGAGCAACAACAGGCTGTTTGTTTTTTATTTGGTGCTCTGCTGCCTCCCAGTGTGCAAAACCAAAACTGCAGCAAGAACTTCAACAGCAAGAAGAAAAAGTCTGAAACATTTTAGTCGAGAGGAGTTTGAAGAATAAACAGAGGAGGCCAGAACCAAAAACACAAAGAAAAAAATTCAACAAAGCTTAAATATGAAGAGAAAACACATTCAACAGAGAGGAGACATCTAAATTACTTAAATTAATGTTCCTAAATCATGAGGCTTCATGAATTTAATGAAGGGATTCTTAGATCTGTTTCTTATTAAGGCATCGAAGAGCACAGACAGTAAGAAAATATTTTATTTATGAATCTTTTGTGTTAAATAATAATAAAAATCTGCTGCCTTCCTTTAGTTTTTTGGTCCACATTCATGCTCAGTCTCACAACTGGAGTTCATGATTAGTAAAGAAAAAACTTAAAACAATGAAGCACTTTAAATTTTATTAAAATAAAGAATACAAAATGTGTTTCAACTTATGGATAACTTCAGACAATTAAATTCAATAATGGCAATGTTATTTTCTTTTTGGTTAAGTAAACAAATTCCATAAAGGAAGTTTTTTCCATTCCAAGAAAATTTAACCTAGTTACACTTTAAGTTAATTTTTCAGTTTAACTGTTTGTTAAAGTAAATTAAATTCAGTTCAAGTCAAGAAGAGTCTAATCCTAAACTTTGATTAAGTTACAGAAATAATTCAGTGAAGTACTGAGGTTTGGTTTAACAAATGAAATATGATTAAAGGGTAAAAGTCCATCTTTATGTATTTTTCTGATCCTTTTGTGGTCACAGGTGGTGAAGCTGACATTAGTTTGTAGGGCTGGGACGGTACACTTTGTCCCGATTTGATTTTGTACGATTTTTTTTTAGGTGCCGATTCGATTTAAATTGCGATTCTATGATATTGCCCATTTTTGCAATCTTTAGTTAGCTTTTTTAACACCAGTGAAAAAGATGAACAATGATGATGCCTACAGACTACATCAGGAAAAATACAGATCACATGTAAGTCTGTTTTTAGGATTTATTCAGCAATATATTTTAACCAGCTGTTTATACTCTCTCTTCAAAAGACTGGACTGCATATAAAAAGTGGCTTATTAACCCTTTAGGCACCAGAGTTTTTTCAAGAAAATATTCACTTTTTCTATTAAGATTTGAGAAGGCTACAGTTTCACAGTGGTTAGAGATAACGGCAAACTGTCATCGTGAAAAATCTTCAGTAAGACCCAAAATTTGGGATGGAAGTAAATTCAATCAACTAATTTGCATATTATTATATCACCAGATGGCAGCCATATCGGCTTTTTTTTTTTTTCCTCTGTAAGAACTGGTGTGCAGATCTGTTAGTCTCATTTGTGATCGGCTCCAGAATTCATCATCCAAAATAAGAAAAAAAAGACCAAGGCTCAAATTTTGTCAGAATTCTGTCTCCACAGTACCCAACAGGCTCATCAAATCTCTGATCCACTTGTGATACTCTTCCTCATCCCATAGCAAACCCAGCCATCATCATCATCACTGTAATTTACGGGCCGAGCATGAACGCCTCTGCTGCCTTCACTGTGCTTTTTACTCCCGCCAGACAGTACTTGAGAAAGTACTCTCAGCATTGTGAGTACTCTTACTCTCTGTGCGTGTTTCTCTGCTCCACTCTACAGCCACACTCACGTCCCTCGGTCTGGTGTGTGTGTTTCAAATAAACAAACGCCAAAACTTTGAATAAAAAACTCTTTTTAAAGTAACACCTGTCCACTACCTGCTGGTGAAAAGTAGTAACACTATTCAGCACTATTTTATTTTAACAGCTATGGCCTGTTTTATTCAGCAATGTCGCTTTAACAATTTTGCAACTTTCACACCTAAAGAGTTTTTTTGGGGGGGAATGATTTTTGAACAAAAAATTGATCTAAAAATCAGACAAAAAAAAAAAAAAACAATACCGATGTGAATCGATTTTTTCTCCCACTCCTATTAATTTGGGACTTATTTCATTTGGATATTAGATCATAAGCTGAGGTTTGTTCACGTTATTTTTCTTTTGTGTCAAATGTTCACAAACTTTTCATATTTTTGTTTCACAGTCAAAAAACAGGAACCTATGAGTCATATTTTTGTGGCTGCAGGGATTACTGACATTGGAAGCTATGGAGGCCTACACATGCTCATGTTTGTTTGTTTGTTTGTTAGCAACATCATGCAAAAATTACAGGATAGAATTTTCAGGAGATGTTGCTAACAACCCGTCTTAAAAATGATTAGATTTTAGTGTTGATACCTTCAGTTGTCTGGATGTAAAAATATCCTAAAACATCTAAAAATACCATGACTTACAGTGTGTGGAATATTAAAAATGTAATTTCTCTGCCATGTCTCAACAGATTTGCCTCCAGTTTTACAGGATGATATGGGTATATGTCTCCTTCATCAAGGTAAATTAATCAGGATCCGGTCCAGATTTACATCACAAAGAAAAGTTTAACTCTATAATTGAAAATCTCATTGACAACATCCAATAATTCAGATAATATTAAGTATATGGGGATGTTCCCAAAGCTTTTAGTGTTCATTCAGTAAACAGCCTCCATGTTTGTGCTGAGTTTAACTAAAAGGTCTGAACTAAACTCTCAGCTGTGCTTCTGTCTCTTTCATACAGATGTTTTTGGTGAACTGTCCCTTTAACACCATGGTCTCTCTCTTTGTCCGTTCACTCGTCAGACTCGTCTCTGTTCACGCCGTGACACAACAACAGCGCTCATTGAGCCGCCTGCAGCTGCAGACTGACTGTAACAGGCCGCTCTGTGCTGAGCCCGACTCTCAGGGAAGCTTCATGGACCCCACGTGATCGGACCAGGTCCTCCTCAGGCACCCGGCAGAGCTCTCATCTCATTACCCTTTGACTGGCATTGTAACCATGCGGTTGACCTTTGCCCCCATACCACTGTTTGAAAATCAGAATGAACCAGAAAAGCACTTAGAGAGCGCAGACCTCCACCAGCACCACAGTCCTCTCCCATAGTGTGATTTTCACCATAAATATTAGTCCTATGTTTATTTCATCTAAATATTTAGATTCCTTGACCATGAAAACATACCATTAGCAACTGGATTCATAATGAAATCTATTTTAGTTCAGCAGTTATTCACAGAAATCACATTTTTCGTCATGGTGGATCCAGACAGTGATCCGGATCACTCCCAAAATCTAATAATGTGTTTTTAGTTATGTTGCTAATAGAAAAACAAATAAACATAAAAACTAAAAAACAGACACCAGTGATCACATAACCTCCTTGGTGGGGGTAATCAGAAGTGAATCGTTGCTGCACAGCTCCTCAGAAATCTAACAGTAAGATCATACGATGGAGTAAGAAAAAATAATTTTACATATTGCCAGATCCTCCAGCAATCAAAATTTGGTGACTCTTATTTTCATATGAAAAATAAAATAAATCCATTCACACCAGGATAACCCTTAACAGGCAGCTCAACCAGCTGGTTGACCCGCACGTTTGCTTCCCGATTAGGTAAAAATAAAAGCTGTAAACAAAGAGGTAGGAACACAATTTACCAACAAAAAAATTTGTTCCAAATGTATTTTTTAGTTTGGAAGTCAAAGGGTCAAAAGACAATAAAAAATTATTGTTGGAAATTTAAGCAGTGAAGCTAAAATTCAACTTTTCACCAAATATTTCACCAAGGACATCATTCAGGGAAAATTTAAGACAAACATACAGACTTGATGAAGTCCCCTAAAAGTTCATTTTTAAAGATGGACTTAGATTTTAATTTGTGTTTAATTATATTTAATGTTGATTGACTCCTAATTTAAAACACTGGTTGTCTGATGAGTTTTCTTTTAAATAAAATAATCTTGATCTGCAGAGATCATCTTATTTCCTGTTACCATGGAGCTCACAGTCTCCTCCTCTGACTGATTCTTCTGTTGATCAGGAAACGTTCACAGGAAGTTTGGTAAGAGGCTCCTCCTGCTGTGAGGAGATGATAAAGACGCCTCCACATGTTTTCTTCTGGTCACGCCTCTGTTTGTTTCTCCTTTGGCAACGATGATTGTGAAAAACTGGAGATTTAGATTCTGACTAAGTCACCACGTTACTTCACCCTTTGACTTCAGACTGAGAAAAACATTTACAACACTTTTTTTGTTGGTAAAATGTGTTTATTCCTCTTCAGTTAGCAACATTTAAGGTTTTATTTATCAGAAGCCCAGTTGGGAAGCAGATATGCAGGTCAACCGGCTGGTTGACTTGACTGTTCAGGGTTTTATTGGCATGAGTGGATTTCTTTCATTTCTGTAATAAATTTTTGTTTTTGTCTTTTGATTTGATTGACATTTATTTGGAGCATGAGGTTAAAGTAAAATCACTGTCAAAGACAGAAAAAATACAAAACAAACAGACATTATCTAATCACATATTCCAAAAGGAGTGGGATGAAGTAAAAACTTTTTAATTCCCACCCCTTACCAAATTATTTTTTACAAATAAATGCACTTACTGTACATATACTTACAGACAACTGTGTCCATGCACCCTTATATCATGCTTGGACGTTGCAACAGAAAACTTCCATCCACAACAGTAATTATAATTTCACACAGATATACAGAACACTCATACCTGCATTATATTTTAATAATAACCATATAATAATATCAGACTACTCAATTCTCTTCTTTATGGTATCTTGCAATAATCATCATTTTGTAAATTTTTTTCAACATGTTTTTTCTTGAACATTTTTACTTGCCTGTGAAAACATGAAAACATCCCACATCCCACTTTTCTGAGGAATCACAGATACATTTTTATTTATTTATTTATTCTAGATTCAGATTGTTTATCTGGAAATATGTGAAAAGATTGTTTCTTACTCAGTTCTATGTTCTGACTGTTTAGATTTCTGAGGAGCTATGCAGCAACAGTTCCCTTCTGATTTTGTCCAGTTTTCAAACAGTTGCACTCATGTGCAGCAGCGCCACCCAGTGGATACATGTTGATGTTACAAATACTATTAAGAGAGGTGAATAAGTAGGGATGGGGATCGAAGGCTAATTCCAGTGGAGAATCATTAACAGCTCCATCAATAAATCAATATCATGAGTCTTTTTGCTAATCAACTCCTTCCACTGACAGGGTTCAGAAGAGTCAGAATTGTGGCTTAATTTTGTTTCAAAAGGCGTTTACTGCACAACCTTAAGAGAATGGAGACACCAGCAGGAGAATTCTATGCTGTGACGTGTGTTTGACATTGTTGACACTGAAAATCTACAGGAATCAATAAGGGAATCATTAAAGAATTGGATCGATTAATAGGATCATCAATAACTGTAAGTCATAGTTCCATAAAATCTTATCAATTCCCGTCCCTATACTCTGCAGAGTTGCCAGGTCTGCTTGTTATAAGCTACTTTGGACTTCCTAACAGCATCCACTGCTCATATTTTTAAAGGAAAACTCAAGACCTGCAGGGCTCCAGAGTGCACCAAACATTTTAAAATTAATGTATTAATAAAACAGTAGCAAACTGTAAATTTTAGCAACAGCAATATAATAATTTTATTTTACAGTTAAGTCTTGGAAACCCTACTGCCAGTTGTTTACTGTTTTTAAGGGGGATTTCAAAGAGTGCATGAGCTAACAAGTACTAAAAATATATATAAAAATTACTTAGACAGTGCTCATAATCTGACACAGTGGTCAGTAAGCAGTTATATAATAAAAAAGTGCAGTTCATCATAAATGTCAGAAAAAGAGAGAGTGCCCTTCACACAAGAAAAAATGACTAATCTCCAAATGTTTACTTCCTGTTTCAGTTCTTGAAAATATTAAGGTGGAGTTCAAAGTTTATTTCAGCTGAATTCAGGAACTGACATGTTTACATAAGGAGAAGTTTGGGCGTCGTGCAGATAATCTAAAACAGAAGACAATGATGAATGAATCCTTTTGTTGTCTGATAAACTAAAAAAAACATACTTAATGATCAGACTTTCTGTTTATGTGTGGACTTTAGACGGTGAAAACAACAAAATGTTGTAATGCTCACACAGATGAATATTAACCCGATCAGCTGAGCATGACTTTGAGCAATCTTCAGCCTTTACAGTCGCATTTTTCTTCTGTCTTACCTTTTTATGAACAAGGCACTGAATTCAAAATGAGTGAATGTTTACAAAAATGATCAAGTTCATCAGTTTGAACATCTTGTTGTTGTCGTGTAATCAATCAAAAATAGTTAGAAAAGGATTTAAAGTCACTTTATTCTGTTTTTGTTTTGTTTAACACAGTGTCCCAACTTCATTGGAATTGAGTTTGAATGTTTTTAAGGACATTAACCTCTTAAAACCTGATATATCATATTGATACATAACTTTATGACCACTTTATCTAATCAATGCGATCAACAAATTATTTTAAAAAACTTATGATACAATCAGATATACACACGTGGACAAAATTGTTGGTACCCTTCCATCAAAGAGAGAAAAACCCACATGGTCACTGAAATAAGCTGAAACTGACAAAAGTAATAATAAATAAAAATTAACTGAAAATCAACTAATGAAAATCAGACTTGGCTTTTGAATTGTAGTCCAAGAGAAATATTAAAAAAAACAAACTAATGAAAATGGCCTGGACAAAAATGATGGTACCCTTAAGTCAGTGTGTTGTTGCACAACCTTTTGAGTCAATCACTGTAATCAGGTGATTTCTGTAACTCTCAGTGAGACTTCTGCACCTGTCCACAGGTATGTTGGCCCACTCCTCATGAGCAAACTGCTCCAGCTGTCTCAGGTTTGAAGGCTGTCTTCTCCAGACTGCATGTTTCAGCTCCTTCAGCAAATGTTCAACAGGATTTAGATCAGGGATCATAGAAGGCCACTTCAGAATAGTCCAGTGTTTTGTTCTGAGTCATTCTTGGGTGTTTTTAGCTGTGTGATTGGCTCATTATCCTGTTGGAGGACCCATGACCTGTGACTGAGACCAAGCTTTCTGACACTGGGCAGCACATTTCACTCCAGAATGTCTTGATAGTCTTGAGATTTCATTGTACCTGCACAGATTCAAGACACCCTGTGTCAGATGCAGCAAAGCAGCCCCAGAACATAACTGAGCCTCCTCCATGTTTCACAGTAGGTACAGTGTTCTTTTCTTTGTATGCTTCATTCTTGTGTCTGTGAACATAGAGCTGATGTGACTTACCAAAAAGCTCCAGTTTTGTCTCATCTGTCCAAAGATGAGAAGCTTCTCCCAGAAGCTTTGTGACTTGTCAATATGCATTTTGGCAAATTCCAGTCTTGCTTTTTTATGATTTGCTTTCAACAGTGATGTCCTCCATTCAGTCCACTTTGGCTCAAACAGTGATGGATGGTGTGATCTGACTCTGATGTACCTTGACCTTGGAGTTCTCCTCTAATCTCTTTGAAGTTGTTCTGGGCTCTTTGGTTTCCATTCGTATTCTCCGTCTCTTCAGTTTGTCATCAGTTTTCCTCCTGCAGCCACGTCCAGGGAGGTTGGCTACAGTCCTGTGGACCTTAAACTTCTGAATAATCTGTGCAGCTGTAGTCACAGGAACATCAAGCTGCTTGGAGATGGTCTCATAGCCTTTACCTTTAACATTCTTGTCTATAATTTTATTTCTAATCTCCTGAGACAGCTCTCTCCTTAGCTTTCTGTGGTCCATGTTCAGTGTGATGCACACCATGATACCAAACAGCACAGTGACCACTTTTCAGCCTTTAAATGGTCAGACTGACTGACTACAAGCTTGGAGACACCTGTGATGATAATTACAGGGCACACCTGAGTTTAACATGTCCCTATGGTCACATCATTTTCAATCCTTTGTAGGGGCACCATCATTTTTGTCCAAGCCATTTTCATTATTTTGTTTTTTTTAAATATTTCTGCTGAACCAAAATTTAAAATCAGTGTCTGATTTTCATTAGCTGATTTTCAGTCAATTTTTATTTATTATTACTTTTGTTATTTTGAAGTTATTTCAGTGACCATGTGGGTTTTTCTTTCATAAAATGCAGGGTACCAACAATTTTGTCCACGTGTGTATATGTTTTTTTGATACAGTAGGTGTTTTTGGCAAAGTTGCTAATCCACTTGTCGAATTTTTTATTTATCATTTATCATAGGTCTTGAGTTTTCCTTTAAAAATGTGAACAGTAATGTTAGGAAGTCCAAAGTAGCTAATAACAAGCAGACCTGGCAGCTGTGCACAGTACTAGGGATGGGAATTGATGAGATTTTTTGGAACTATGACTTACAGTTATTAACAATCCTGCTGATTGATCCAATTCTTTAACGATTCCTTTTTTGATTCCTGCAGATTTTCTGTGTCAACAATGTCAAACACACGTCACAGCATAGATAACTGCTTCCCCAAGCTGCTGGTGTTTCCACTCACTTAAGGTTGTGCAGTAGACGCCTTTTGTAAAATATGAAGCCACAATTCAGCCACTTCTGAACCCTGTCAGTGAAAGGAGTTGATTAGCCAAAAGACTCATGATATGGATTCTTTGATGGAGCTGTTAATGATTCTCGACTGGAATTGTCTTTCGATCCCCATCCCTACTCCCTACTTTATTTTTAATGTATTGCTGTTGACTGTTGTTTGCTGGATTGGATTATTAAATCTGAAGTTTTTAGCTCTTTTATTCCTCCCCAGTCCTCCTCACTGACTCGTGCAGGACAAACTTTTAGAGTCAGAACAAACTCTCCTGATTTCATCAACAACACGAAACTGTCAGAAAAGTTTCACGCTGCAGCTTCCGTTAGTGACAGAAAACAGGAAGTAGATTTAGGAGCGTGTGCAGAGCAAGAAGTCATCTTTAGTTAAAGGAAGAAAGTTCAGAGCGTGGCAGAAGAGGAGAGAAGATGAACAAGAGGAAACTCAGTAAGTCCCATTTACTCTGCTTTTTATTTCAGGTGTTTACTTTTCTTAGAGTTACCATGTGAAGTTATTAAAATCTTTAACTCTGACCCGCCATCCCAAAAATCAAAATTAACATAGGACCCATTAAATGAGAAGAAGAACACAATTAAAAATAAAAATTTGAGTTCAAAAATTCACACCTAATAAAGTCAAAACTTCACGTTTTTACAAACTCAAAGATGATCTACTTCAGCCTGAAGCTCGTCTAAATCAGAGTTTATTTATTTATTTACTTCACCACAATGTCTCCTTAAAGATTTAAAGATGGTGATGATGATTCTGGGCTAACATGTCTTCATCACTGAGTCTAAGTGAAGATGATGATCTGAACTGCCCCACTGAAACATCATCTGACATGAAATAAGTTTATTTATATTTAATTATCTCACTGCTTCTGATTCTCACATGTTTACAACTTTATAATCTTAGACGGAGAGGTGATCTTAGGACATGAAACATCTCTAAAAGAGCATCTAAAAGTTGGTTTTCACTTTCAAACACGTTAAAATCATGGCTGTTTTCTTTAATGACATTTCTGTGTGGACACCAGTGATATAAAAAGATATTTAATAGAGCCTAACAAAGATCCACAAACACGTCTTTTACAAACATTTATTCAGACAAAACAAAATAAAAAACAAATATAATGTACATGTGTTAATGCTATTTAATCACACTATTCACTCATGAACTACACCAAAATTTTAAATAAAAATACTAAATTAGATCAAATCTGCAGACTGGCATAATACCAAAAATATACCCTTTAATTAGATTAATTTTTGATGATCTAAATCAATGAATCTTTATTTATAATGTAGCACAAAGTGCTGAACATTCAAGTAATCAAGCAGATAAGAGTCAGGGATTTAAAAAAAGATCAAATTATTACAATAAAATAAAATTATTTTTAAAAAATGAAATCCCATCCACAATTCCAGCCCACGTTTAACACGGACAGCCACTCGCGCACACTCGTGCATTCAAGCACAAACATGCTACCAGGCACACACACACACACACACACACACACACACACACACACACACACACACACACACACACACACACACACACACACACACACACACACACACACACACACAGGGACACGTCAGGACTCTTCAACAGCAGAGGACTGAGGAAACACTATCATGAAATAAAAATGAGGAAACAGGAGGGCTAAGACTAAATGGATAAAACCAGAATAGGATAGTAAAATAATAATAATAATAAAGTAATAATAATAATAATACATAAATAATAATAATAATAATAATAACAAATATCCATAATAGGATATTTAAGTGCTAAAAGCTAATAAATAAATAAATAAATAAATAAATCTGCTTTAACCCCAATGTTTCCTTTTTTATTATCCTGTTTTAACTGATTTTATTATGCACCTGATGTTAGGCTTTCTCATTTTACCATATTATAATTTCCAACTTTTATTTTATATTGTTATATTATTTTATTTATTTACTTTTTTCTTATCTTATCCTTTAGTATTTTTCAAGTATTTTAAACCATTATTTTAGTTTTAGCTCCTGTGTTTCCTCATTTTTAATTCAATCTCGTTTCCTCAGTCCTCTAATTTAGTTTTCTGTCAGTATTTTCTTTTTATGTCTTTGTGTGTTTGTGTAGTGAGTGTCTATAATGTTTGTTTTTGGAAGGGCGAGGGTTGTCATTTAATGCAATTATGCACTTTTCTGCTTTTTATTTCACTTCTTGTTATTTCATTTGATCTTTTTATCCCATGTGAAGCTCTTTGCATTCCAAAGTCCTGAATGAGAAGTGCTGTATAAATAAAGTTTGATTGATTATAATGTTGGATGAGGGAGAGAATGTTCCAGATCTTTACAGAGAGTGTTGTCTAAAGGCTCATATTGATCAAACAGGCCCGTTTTGAGCCTTGTCATGTTCATGTTTGGTTCAGACAGGTGCAGGACTGTCCCTCAGCTGCAGGTTGACTCCCCTGGCTGTAGACTAGTCCATGAGCCGAGTCAGGCTGTGATGGGTGTGTTTGTTGATGCTGTGGATGGATGTGATGTCCCTGCTCTGCTGTCACAGTGTGTTGGTGTGTGTCAGTGCTCACAGGCTGGTTTGGTTCATTGTGAGCCGGACAGTCGAGTCTGTGTGAGTCTGAACAAACAGAATGAACACAGAGAGAGTCTGCAGAGACACAGCAGGCCTGTGCTGAAGCTGAGGCCGAGGCTGATGTCAGGCTGTTCCAGAAAAACAAAACAAGAAACCTCCAGAAGTTCTTAACGCGACAGATCACTTTCTCTAAAAGAGAAATCTGCATGAAGTCGGTTTAGTCTTTCCTCAACCTAACATTTCAATCAAAAACATCCTTCAGTTTGGAGGTGAACATCCTTTTCTTTATACAGCAGTGAAGTTAGAGGCTGCTGTTATTTATATCTCTGTGATCACTAAACAGTTTAACCTTTATTTTTATAACCAAACAGACAAAGTCAGGCTTTTATTAAAGTTTAATGTTGATCCTCTACAGCTTTATTATGAAGAAAGACCATAAATATTAGTCCGACCTGTCTACGGTAGGGCTGGGTATTTCCAGCAACTTCACGATACGATACGTATCCCGATACACATAAATTGTGAACATTGACTATGCTTTAAGCAAAATTCTTGACTAGTTTTTTCTTATAATAAGAAAAAGAACAAGGATGAGTTTTAAGTGGTTCTACAACTTGAGAGACATAAATTCAGATCCTCAAAGATGGAAGACCTAGGTTCAAATTAAGAACATATACTTCATTATGTAGCTCGACTTCTACCTTGAACTGTGCCACTGTTAACATTACCCAAAGTGTATTTACAACAACTGTCAAAATTTTTAGGCTGGATCGATTCTGTAGAATCCATATCAATACACGTATCCCAAAGGAGTGCGATACGATATTTTGCCGTATCGATATTTTGAGCACAGGCCTAGTCTACGGTAGGACTAATATTTATGGTCTGAGGTGAAATGAGTTTGTGGAAACAGTTTTCTTTTAAAGTTAATCAATAACTTTATTGATTAAAGTTGGATAATGTGCTTGGTCAGTGATCAGGTGGTCAGCTCCGGGCGACACATGATGATGTGTCCTTGAATAAGACACACAACCCCAAGTTGCTCCCACTGCTGCGTCAGTGGTGTGTAAATGGGCATGAAAGTGTGTGAATGTGTTAGAAATACTGATGGATAACTAACATAGAAACTCTGAAGCATCGGTGAGTGAATTTGAGAGCAAATGGGTGTGAATGGGTAGGTGTGACCTGCAGTGTAAAGCAGCTTTGTCAAAGACTAGAAAAGCACTATATAAGCTCAAGTCCATTTACCATTAAATCTGACATTTCATTGGGCTTTAGTTTTGAAAATCCAGGTAAGATCTTCCTGTAATTTAATGAGTGACTCTTTTGGGTTGAGTACTGTTAGTCTGAGGTGAAATGGGTTTGTGGAAAACAGAGAGTTTTCTTTAAAAAATAATCTTAAATCATATGAAATATGACCAAAAATCTCCATTCCATAGGGCTTTTATTCTGAAAATCCACATCAGATCTTCTTGTAGTTTTATAAGTGACTCTCCAGGGATGTTTGGGTTGGATTCATCTGGATCTCCTTCTGCCTCTCGGGGTGATTTCTGTGCACACTTCTGCTCTCTCATGTTGTATTTTGTTCTTTATACTTATATTTAACCCTTTCATGCATGTTGCCCACTACAGTAGACTGATATTTGAATACATTTTATTCCCTTTATGTTGCAGCATCATGTTCAACTGTCAGGTGGAAAATTCCCAAACCTTTGTTTTAAGTTTCATAAAAATATTACATTGGCCCATTTTTACCACCCTGACAAACTGCATCATTAATCCAAAGTACCCGATAAATTGGGTATAAAAACTGTTTTCACATTCCAAAATAATTTTGTATTTTTAATTTTAAATGTTGGTGTAATTCACAAGTGAACAGTTTGATTAAACAGCAATAACACTTTTACTTCAGACTTTGCTTTCTGTTTAATTTACTCTTAATAAATGTTTAAATTCTGCATGCTGCCTTCTGTAGTGGGCAGAAAACTCCCTCAAAATATAATTTTGAAGAAATTGACCATTATTTTTAACTTGTTTGAAAGTTAACACAAACTTTTTTTGAAGTATTCCTTTGCGATTTAATATTTCATGCATGAAAGAGTTAAATTAGAAAATAAAAGACTGAATTGCAGAGGAACTTTGGTTGATTCTCCTCATACACAATGAGCCCTGATGTCTAAATCTCAGAATTAAAAATTAAAGAATTAAAAAAAAAAGAAGGTTAAAATGGCACCTGCCTCCAGTTTGTCAGAAGGAGAAGTTTGATTTGAGACTCCTGTTGACGTCTGCTGTTCCTGTTTCAGTAATAAAATGATTTGAAATGTTTCTTAGTCAGAACGGCTCCTCTCAGGGTGGAGGACAGTTTCTGCTGTTCC
The DNA here is from genome assembly GCA_036419115.1 of Scarus forsteni. Classification (NCBI taxonomy): domain Eukaryota; kingdom Metazoa; phylum Chordata; class Actinopteri; order Labriformes; family Labridae; genus Scarus; species Scarus forsteni. The sequence continues at coordinate 177,617 of JAZDUH010000005.1, read as the reverse complement.
ACCCTCACGCTCTCTGAAGAGACTTTAGTTAGAGAAGTCGAGACCTCTTCAGATTTGATATAAAGACATTTCATTCATTTTCAGTCGTTCGAGCACACCACATCGTTCAGCTCTGTCCACGGCCTGCCAATAAAATAAATGACAACAACATACTATCCTGAATGAACACAACATCATTAATATTCTGATTTTATATGAATTATCGAGCGTCGTCAAAGGGATTTTCCATTATAAAGTTCAATGATTTTTTGTGACATCAGTCTGAGTCAGATTCAGATGAAATTTACCCTGATGACAGAAACATGGACCCAAAATTATTCTGTAAAACTGGAAGCTGATCCGATAAGAAATGGCAGAGATATGAGGTACAGGCTTGTGGGATGTGGTTTTATTCCAGCTGTAAAGTTCCAGGAAAATGGAAGAAACATACAAACATAAATATTTAGAGTTTTTTTTCTTGTTAAATAATTTGATTGATTTATTGATGTGTTTATTTCAATCATGTAACAGCTTAAAAAGTTTTAAAAAGTGAAAATCAAAAAATGATGACAAAGAAACAGTAGCTTGAATCTGCAGTTTCTCAAACGGGTCGGGAGAACTAATCTAATCCTACCACCTTAAACTTAAAGTCAATACTTCCTAATTGATCATCAAAATGTTCCTTTCAAAACTGGTAGGGTGAATATACAATTTAACTGGAACTGAAAAAAAAATCATATCCATAACTTCTTTATAAATAGATTTATCATACCCTGCACAACTTTCATCCAAACAAGCAGTGAGCAGCTCAAGGCATTAATTCATCAGTGGAGCTCTAATAATAATAATAATAAATAATAATGACAATAATAATAATAATAATAATAATAATAATAATAATAATAATAATAATAATAATGATGACAATAATAATAAATAATAATAATAATAATAATAATAATAATAATAATAATAATAAGAAGAAGAATAAGAATAAGAATAAGAATAAGAATAAGAATAATAATGATAATAATGATAATAATAATAATAATAATAATAAAAATAATTAAAATGATAATTAAAATAATAATAATAATAATAATAATGATAATTAAAATAATAATAATAATAATAATAAACAATAATAATAATAATAATAATAATGATAATAATAATAATAACAAAAAACACAATTATAGTAAAAAAATAATAATAATGAAAATAATAGTAATAATAGTAATGACAATAATTATAATAAAAAATAATGATAATAATATAATAATAATAATAATAATAATAATAATAATAATAATAATAAAAATGACAATAATTTTAATAAATACTTATATTAATGATAATAATAATTACTATAATAATAATAATTTTTATAATAATGAATATTATAATTATAATGACAATAATAATAATAATAAAAACAATAGTACTAATGACAATTATAATAATGAAAATAATAGTAATTATATTAATAATGACAATAATAATTAAAAACAATAGTACTAATAATAATTATAATTAGAATATTAATAAAGGCTATTTGTATTGCACTTTACATTTTCTCAGTCTCAAAGTGCTGCAGAGGAAGATGAAACATTAAAAAACACCTGAAATGAATTTCTTCATAATTTGAGATTGGAGATTTTTCCTCAGAGGCTCCTTGAAGAAATTTGATCAAACTAAAATTTTGATAAAACTGAGTAACTCCTTTCTGCTTGGTCCATAGTGTTTTGATTTATCTTTATGTCTATTTATTTTATTAAGTTATTTATTGTTTTGTTTTTTTGTTTATTCATAAATGTATTATCCTTATTTAATTGCCACCTGGTGGGGGGTCTCACGTTGGGGGTAGGGAGACTGAATTGGGGAGAAAAATATGAAACTGTGAGCTCTGTTTCTTGTTTTTCCTTTTGTTGTCACTTATTGGACATTTTGCATTGTGGATTCTCAATAAAACATACTTGGAAAAAAACACTTAAAACAATTCATTAAAGAGTCGGGAAAGATAGATTCTTCAAATAAGACAACCAAAAAAGGAAATTAGCAAAATGCTTCTTTAAACAGACATGTTTTAAGATTTATTTTAAAATGAAACATCTAATAACCCTTTATTGAATAAACTCAGATAAACTAATTTAACTTATCGAGTTCTTCAGTCAGTCTGCTCCACAGTTAAACTCCACAAACAGGAACTGTTTAAAAGTGTATTTATAGTAAACTCTGTGGTTTCTCTCTTTCTTTATCAGCTGTCAGAATAATCAGATTTCTGCTCAGAGCTCGACTCGACTTTATATGAACACTCATCAACACCGTCATCAGGTCAAACAGAAAAGTTAGAACGATGGAAAAGTGGATTTGTTCATTTGGTTTGATCAGGGAAACTGTGGTGACTCAGTCATAACCAGAAAATACTGACTGAACAATCAAGATAAATGATTTTATTAATAAACAGAACAAGTAACTCTTTCATGGTGTCCACTACAGGGGACAGTTAGTAGAATATCTGATACCATTATCAGGTGGCAAACTCCCGAACCCTGGTCTCAGGTTTCATAAAAATAATATCTGTACATGTTTTAAATATTAATATTGTCATATTGCATCATAAATCCAGGACTAATTACACCACGCCTTTCAGGAAATACATGTTCAATCATTTTATTGTCAAAGAATCAGACAGGTTAAAATAAAAATATCATAATTTAATAATGTAAAAAGGACAGTTTTATACAGATTTTAAAATACTCCTCTTATACGTATGTTTTTGTGATCAAAAATTAATCAAATGAAAGGACATTGATACTTGTATGCATATTTCACCTGATTTTGTATTCTTCATTTAAAACTTTATCCAAAGAGAAGAGAGAAACAGTAACAGGCAGCTGAAGACAGATACACAAAACAAGATGAAGTTTACGTTAAATTACAGCTGGACACATTAAACCAAACAAAAGCTAAAGACAAACCCTGAAGAAATGATCCTCAAGTGTGTGGAAATGCAGCGTGTTAAAGTGATGATACATTACACTTCATAAAAAAAGTGCTACTTTCTGATTGCACACTTGCTCACAGCGGTTGTTGTTTTCAGTCTGAAGAGCCTGTGGTTTGTTTCTGTTTGATAAAATCATTCAGTGGAGGTGGTGCCATCCTGTACTTTAGAAAAGGAGCTTTGCTACTGAATGAACATCCAACAGTCCTCCCCATATTGTGATTTTCACCATAAATATTAGTCCTACCTTTATTTCATCTAAATATTTAGATTCATTGACCATGAAAACAAACCATTAGAAACTGGATTCATAATGATATGTATTTTAGTTCAGTAGTTATTCATGAAAATCACATTTTCTCATCATGGCGGTTTTCTTCTGGATCTAGCTCCAAAGTTTTTGAAGATTCAACAAATCTGACTGAACACTCCAGATTCCACAGAATTTTGGTTTTATTTTGGCATTTGTTCCAAGTCTATGTCTTTATTTGTCCCCTTGCTATGACGAAAGTTCCAAGGATATCTACATTTTTCTTGTTCTGGATCAGAGAATCCAGAATTTTGCCAAGATCCAGATCAGTATAGATCCAGATCAGTCTTTCATATCAATCAATCAATCAAAGTTTATTTATATAGCAAAGTTCATACAAATTCAATTGAAGCTCAAAGTGCTTGTCCAAAGGATGTATGTATGTATAAAAACTCTTCTCTCACCCACCCCCCCCTCTCCCCCTCTGGGTGGGTGGCTGTTCATCCTCTTCAGCTCGGGTCCTCTACCAGAGGCCTGGGAGCTTGAGGGTCCTGCGCATTATCTTAGCTGTTCCTAGGACTGCACTCTTCTGGAGTGAGATGTCTGATGTTTCTCCAGGGATCTGTTGGAGCCACTTCTCCACTGTGGGGGTCACTGGCCCAAGTGCCCCCATGACCACAGGCACCACTGTCGCCTTCACCTTCCAGGATTTCTCCAGCTCCTCTTTGAGCCCTTGGTATTTCTCTAGTTTCTTGTGTTCCTTTTTCTTGATGTTGCTATCACTTGGGATGGCTACATCTATCACAACGGCTTTCCTCTGCTGCTTATCTATGATCACAATGTCTGGTTGGTTGGCCATTACCATTTTGTTGGTCTGTATCTGGAAGTCCCACAGGATCTTGGCTCGGTCATTCTCCATCACCTTGGGAGGTGCTTCCCATTTTGACCTCGGGGTCTCCAGTTTGTACTCTGCACAGATGTTCCTGTACACTATACCGGCTACTTGGTTATGGCGTTCCATGTATGCTTTTCCTGCCAGCATCTTACACCCTGCTATACGGTGCTGAACTGTTTCAGGGCCCTCTTTACATAGCCTGCACCTGGGATCTTGCCTTGTGTGGTAGATCAGGGCCTCTATTGCTCTGGTGCTCAGGGCCTGTTCCTGTGCTGCCATGATTAGTGCCTCTGTGCTATCCTTCAGTCCAGCCCTCTCCAGCCATTGGTAGGATTTGCTCATATCAGCCACTCCAGTTATCTGTTGGTGGTACATCCCATGCAGGGGTTTGTCCTCCCATGATGGTTCCTCTGGTTCCTCCTTCCCTGTCAGTTTCCACTGTCTGAGACACTCACTAAGTGCTTCATCTCTTGGGGCCATCTTCCTGACATAGTCATGGAGCTTGGATGTTTCATCTTGGATAGTGGCTCTGATGCTCACTAACCCTCTGCCTCCATCTTTGCGCTTAGTGTATAACCTCTGGATACCGGACTTGGGGTGGAATCCCCCGTGCATGGTGAGCAACTTCCGAGTTTTAACATCTGCGGCCTGAATGTCCCCCTTTGGCCAGCTTATTATCCCAGCAGGGTATCTGATCACGGGCAGGGCATAGCTGTTAATTGCCCGAACCTTGTTTCTGCCATTGAGCTGACTCTTTAGGACTTGCCTTACTTGCTTCAGGTACTTGGCTGTTGCTGCTTGCCTAGTGGCCTCTTCGTGGTTGCCATTTGCCTGTGGTATGCCGAGGTATTTGTTGTTCTCCTCCACATCTGCTATTGTGCCCTCTGGGTGTGTTATGCCCTCTGTATGGACCACCTTCCCTCTTTTTGTCACCATTCGGCCACACTTCTCCAGTCCGAACAACATTCCAATGTCATTGCTGTAGATCCTGGTGGTGTGGATCAGTGAGTCGATATCTCGCTCGCTCTTGGCGTACAGCTTGATGTCGTCCATGTAGAGGAGGTGGCTGATGGTGGTCCCGTTTCGGAGTCGGTATCTGTAGCCAGCCTTGTTGATTATTTGGCTGAGGGGATTCAGGCCTATGCAGAACAGCAGTGGGGACAGAGCATCTCCTTGATATATACCACATTTGATGGAGACTTGTGCAAATGGCTCAAAGTTAAGGGTGGTGTCATAGGCTTTCTTGTAATCAATCCAGGCAGTGCACAGGTTGGTCTGTCTGGTTCTACAGTCTTGAGCGACTGTTCTGTCTACCAGCAGCTGATGTTTTGCTCCTCTGGTATTCTTACCAATGCCTTTCTGTGTCTCTGTCATGTATTGATCCATGTTCCCACTTATCTTTGCCGCAATGATGCCTGACAGGAGTTTCCATGTTGTGGAGAGGCAGGTGATTGGCCAATAGTTGGATGGGACTGTTCCCTTCTGGGGATCCTTCTGGATCAGGACTGTCCAGACAGGACAGGTCCAATATATATAAACACTCAGCAGAGGTCCATCTACTAAGTATATGCCACTGTAATTGTAATGAATGGTTGGTAGGATGTCAAGAGGATTTGGAGACTAATGCACACCACAGAAGCTCAATTAAAAGGATATAATTTATAAGAACGGATACATGAAAAGCAAAGCAATAAAACTAAGAAACATCAGACAACTAAATAACACCCTAAAATGTATTTAAAACAAATAAAAGTATGTTAAAAGATTAAAATCAAACCTAAAATAATTCAATGTCAAAAAAGATAAGAACGATATCAAAATATATAAGCAAATAGTAAAAATGGAAAAAAATATCAGACAAAATATTAAACTAAAATGTTATAATAAGAACTGCTACTCAGAAATAAATAATTATAATAGTCTCTGAAATATTAAAGTTCTACATAAAAGCCAGGCTGAATAGGTGAGTTTTTAGATTGTGTTGAAAATTTCTACGTTTGCATATCTTGTAGAACCTGTTGAGAACTTGTCCTGTTTTTTTTTTCCAATTGCTGCAAACAGAGAAACAAACAAACAAACAAACAAACAGACTCCAGCAACAACATTACCTCCTTGGCAGAGGTAATAATCAGCTGACATGTCAAGAGTGATAACAGCATCTGTGATATAAATGCCGAGCGTTGGTCTTTTTCTTTAGTTCTGAAAGTTTAAACTCTCACAGTGTCTTTTATTGTGGAGATGTCACAGTGAGGCCGAGCCTTCAGAGCACACACCTGGTTCTGAAATCCAGCATGTCCGTCCTGCCTCCATTGTCCAATGACTTCACTCGGCTAAATGCTTAATGGCCCAATCAGGGAAGAGAGGCGTGTCGACAACAGGAAGTGACAGCATGTTTGAAAACAATGGCGGCTTCTGAAGCGTCTCAATTACTGTTTTTTTTTTTTTTCTAATCAGAAAAGGACTCAATTTATTCTTTAAAAGAGGAGGAAAGAACGTCACTTAAAGCTTTTCTTATAAGAAATCCTGTTTCTTCTCTTGACGGGATCACTGCTGGGAAACAGGGAGAGATGTAAAAATCCTGCACGGCTATATCGGTTAGCCTGTGGTCGTGATACTTAGCGTAATCTGCTCTCCTCAGAAGTTTACCAGGAAAGCTTGGATTGTCTTTGACGAGGTTTATGTCACATATAAATGTTAAATGATGCATCTGTGGGGTATAATTTAATGTGAAACTATAGTCTTATGTAGTTTAAGCTAACAGCCGGTAACTGTTGTTAGCCGTTAGCCACTACATGTGCATATGCTACTTCAAGTGTAGAGAGTAACAGTGTTAGAAATAACAGCGTTACTAACTAACCCCATTATTTTTCCCCGGTTACGGGTAATCTAATTAATTACTATTTCAAACATTACTACGCTGTTACCATTACTGAAAGTGAAATGTGGCGCGTTACTTTACGCCGATGTCTATCAGCTGATATTCGACCTGCCTCACTCAGACAGACACACACAGGAGCTGCACCGCTAACAGACAGACGAGAAAACTCAATGCCAGAGTTGCCAGGTCTGCTTATTATAAGTGACTTAAGACTTCTTCTTTCTCTAACATGCATGTGTATATCACAAGTTGTAGGTTACAGTTGCTCATTTGGGCTTGTTGTTCCCCCAAACCATCAATATCAACCCAATTCAGAAGTTATTAAAATTATTTGATCCCACCCTAACACAAATTAGAATTTTACTGTAAAAATGATATTTCCACCTAAAATAAATCCTTATAGCCAGAATTAAATTGATTTCTACTGTGGCTACTACTGTTTTCACCATAATAAAGCTGTAGAGGATTAAGATAAACCTTAGATTAAACAAAAATCAAGGTTAGACAGACTATTTAGCAATAACAGAGTTATAAATAACAGCAGCCCCTCCCTTCACTTCTGAATAAAGAAAAGGATGTTCCACCTCAAAACAAAAGGATGTTAAATAAGTAAATTAAGAGACCAAAAAAAAATATGACTTTGAAATTGAATGTAACATGGATAAAAATTAAAACATGCTTCATGTAGGTTTCTCTCTTTAAAATGCTTATTTCAATCGCACAGTTCAAGAGGAAAAGAGTTTTGAGAAAAGTAACTCATCAGTTACTTTACCTGGTAACTAATTACATTTATGAAGGAGTAATTCAGCTACTTTTCTGGGAAAGAAACTATAACTAATTACTTTCTTAACGTAACGTGCCCAACACTCGGGCTCCTCTCAGTACCCAAGATGGACTTGGACTTGAGCTTATATCGCGCTTTTCTAGTCTTTGACTACTCAAAGCTGATTTACACCGCAGGTCACACCTACCCATTCACACCCATTTGCACTCACATTCACCCACTGATGGTTCAGAGTATCCATATTAGTTATCCATCAGTATCTCTAACACATTCACACCCTTTCATGCCCATTTACACGCCACTGACGCAGCAGTGGGAGCAACTTGGGGTTAAGTGTCTTGCCCAAGGACACATCGCCATGTGTCGCCCGGAGCTGGGCTTGAACCTGCAACCTCCCGATCACTGACCAAGCGCACTATCCAACTGCGCCACCGACTCCCCTAAACCGACCCTTGGCGACAGAGCTTTCAGTGTGGCTGCTCCAACCCTCTGGAACTCTCTCCCCTTGGCTATTCGTCAGTTACAAACACTGCACTCATTTAAATCTGCACTTAAGAGACACTTTTTCATGGAGGCTTTTGGCCATTAGTGTGTTTATTTCTGTTTGTTAAGCGCCTTGGGTTTTTTGAAAGGCACTATATAAATTAGAGTTATTATTATTATTATTATTATTATTATTATTATTAACACTGGCTAAGTCAAACGTAGCAGTGCTGCTTGATATGATTGGTCTGTGATGGGTATGACGAGCTAAAGGTCGCCCAATCAGAAGTTGCTGTTGTTTTTGAAGGTTCTGCTCCTGAAAACGTTTCCAAACGTCTCTTTCTCAGATGGATTAGTGAAATATTTCCACCGTGGATCTGTCCATCTGGTGTGTCAGGTTAAGTGAGGCCCACTTGCTGTCTTTTTTGCAGTCCATATTTTCTGGTGCCCCCTTAGCCGGTGCTAGCTAACGTCCTGCCGACCGTGTCCTGGTTTGTTTGACAGATCACATCACGTCTGGGGTGAATATTTGGACACTTTCACATCTCAAAGCCTGAAAACTCTCCAACAGGCAGGAAAACAATCTTTATATCTGCATCCCTCTCCTTTTCTCAAAGCCTGAGTCTATATTTAGCAGAGGAAATATGTTTTGGGAGTCTAATGGGTCCCACGGGGCGGAAACGTAATCAAACACCAAGAGGCTCAGAATCGGAACGATGAGACTTTCTGAGGATGAGGTTACAAAAACATTCCTCCCGTGACTCCTCGAGAAAGAAAAGCTTGAATTTTTATCAGGATGGAGGGAAATGAATCGTCTGCAGCTGCAGCTCCTTTATTATTTTTAACGTTCGCCACTGCGAGGCGATTATTTCACACAGGGGTAAGACGTGACCCGGGCAAACTGAGCTGGATAATTAAGAAATATTCAGAAGTTTAAAGGCTGAACTGCCACAGTCTGTTTTCCTGTTTCCCTGACACATCGTGTAATCTTTACTGAGAGCTGTAAGTCATTTCCTGAGTGTCTCAACATTAAGATGAAGCTTCTGGACCTGCCGTGAACCTCCCAGTGGACTAAAGGTCGAGACAAACTGATGTGACGAGCTAAATATTGTGAAAAGAGCAGGAGGAGTGAGGCTGATGCAGATTTCTGTCATCATTTTCACAGAAAGACCATTTTATTTCCATTTTATTTCCATTTTATTTTAGTTTAGTGCACTGGTCAGAGAGTCAGGAGGAGCTTTTCCATTTGTGAAATTCGCTCAATGAGCTGGACCTGCCTGGTTTGGAAACTTCCTGCTTTGTTTTCCATTGCAGGCTCTTTAAAGAAACATGTTTGTTGTTTTCGTGTCTTACCTCACCTGAGTCTAAGACAAGCAGGGAGACTCCATTCTTTCCATGATGCTGCAGTAACGAGAAACAGAAAGAGTTTCGCAGTTTTCTTTGGTAAAGCGAATGATTAGAGGCCTTGGGGCCGAAAAAATCTCAACCTGTTCTCAAACTTTAAATTGGCAAGAAGCCTGGCTCGCTGGCTTCAAGCCAGGCCCCTTTTGGTAAACAGAACTTGGGCTGCGGGATGAACCGAACGCCGGGTTAAGGCGCCCGATGCCGACGCTCATCAGACCCCAAAAAAGGTGTCGGTCGATAGAGACAGCAGGACGGTGGCCATGGAAGTTGGGATGCGCTAAGGAGTGTGTAACAACTCACCTGCCGAATCAACTAGCCCTGAAAATGGATGGTGATGGAGCATCGGGCCCGTGACCGGCCGTCGCCAGCAACAAGAGCCTCGAGAGCTGGCCGCGATGAGGAGGGCCGCCGCAGTGAGCACGGAAGCCTAGGGCGTGGGCCGGGGTGGAGCCGCCACGGGTGCAGAAATATAAATTAGAAACAGTTACATTGGCATCGAAAAAAAATGTAAGAAAGTCCTGGAGAGGTGAAAAAACCTCTAAGTGGGCTTATCCAAGGCACCTCCCCAAATAGAATTATTAATAAAAATACAAGAAGATAAAGAAATAAAATTTAATAAAATGAAATAAAATGAAAATAACTCAACAACAAACAAACAAGTAGATGAATTAATTATGAAGGAGAACAAAAAGAAGCTTTGGGATCTTGATGTATTGTATATGACTTTAGTCTGAACTTAAAATTGGTCGGAGATGTAGATGTTTTTGTTAAATGATAATATGAATTCCAAATTAATGAGCCTCTGTAAGTACGGCAAAAGGGAGTATGAAGTTTAATGGCATGTCTTGTATTGTGCGAATGAATCTGACAGTTGATTGTAAAAAAAATACATAAAAGATTCTGGAGGCAAATGTGGTAAATGAATATATTTCTAAATAAATATGCCAGATTGAAGAATATTAATATTTTAAATGCACAATAAGTCCAGCTTTTTAAATAGAGGGGCAGATGGAGATAAATAATTAGGAGAGGTGGCCTAACAAATTTCTTTTGAGTCATGAATATTTTCTGCAGATTTGTAAGGTATGTACTTACCCAAACAATATTACAGTAGCTATGTGGATATATTAAACTGTAATACAATGTATGAAGAGTTATGATTGGTAATTAGTAATTTAAAGTAATAATGATGGTGATAATATCTTTTAGCTTTTTAAATCCTTAGATAATATCCGTTCTTTTGGTTTATTTGCAGTTATTTCTGTATCCTGACAGAAACAAACAATGATGTGTTATGTTTTTTAACAAATGAAATATTCCTTCATTTATTGACCAACAGCTCAGCGGGGAGTTAAAGGGTGAAAATATGCAGGATGATTTTTTTTAAAAATGTTTTTTTTCTCCTCTGCAGGTCTCAAATGGTTCGGGAGTCTCACCCACCTCCCGACCCGCCGCCCGTCAGAGAAGGCCAAAGCCAAACCGGCCCCAGAGCATGATGGGAAAGCAGCAGTGAGGGGGCAGTCCGTGGACGACCTGGAGCCCCGCCCCCTCAGCCCGGGATACGCCCACTCCAGCCAGATGTACACGCACGTGGGCACGGTGCCCCGGAGCCAGAGCTGCAGGGGTGTGAAGGAGAAGAAGAAGAAGAGGGAGGAGGAAGACGAGGGGGGCAGTCGGGGGAGGGCGGGCGATCACGTCCGAGACTCTCCTCTGCTCGGCGCCCTGTCCAGCCTCAGTCTGACCGACCCACCTAAACCGGCCACCAGGCCGTTGCCCGCCACGCCAACGCCCGGCTTGACCGTGGGACCCGTGACCCACCCAGACCAGGACTACAATGATCCTCTGACGGAAAGACCCGTAAACATGGCCGCCTGCAGCCCCAAAGCGTCCTCGCCACAGGATCTATACGTGCCCATGGACCCGATCGCCGAAACATCCCGCACCCTCGTGGACGAGCAGACCAAACAGGAAATGACGAAGAACGTGAGCGACCAACAGGAAGTGAAGAAAGCCAACAGGTAGGAAGCAGAAATATTCAGTTTGACCTTTAAACTACATCACGGAGCAGAAAATGGACCTTTTCTCTTCAATAATCAGATTTTAATAAAGTGCAAAGAGTTAAACATCAGTTTGTTGAACCAAACACAAAATCAGACTCAAAACTTAAGACCTTTAAAATATTTATTTTATTTAATTTAAAACTTCTGTGTCATTGTTTTGTGCTTGAAACATTTGAAAAGGTGAGAAGACAGCTTTGAAATATAAATAACACAAAGTAAAATGTATATACACATATCAGATAAAGACATCAGACTGTACAACTCACCACAGGGGAGGAGGAGGAACAGGAAGACTGAGGACAGGAAGGAGAAGTATTAGAAGCAGCCATGTTATATATATTTATTTCAGTTTTAATTATTTTTATTTTATCTTAAGATTTATTATTTATTGTTTGGATTGATTAATGGTTATGTCAAAGAGAGATTTTATTTCTGATCATTGTTTTTACTTTTTTAATTTTAGAAATCCTGTTTCCTTTTATATGTTGGTACAATACAATGCTACTGGAACCTTAAGTTCCCTGATGAATCTTACCATAAAATAAAATAAAATAAACTATAATATTATTTAAAATAATATAACATAATATAATATGATATAATATTTTATTGCATTATTTTATATTATATTATGTTATATTATATTATTTAATATAATATAATATAATCGAACATAATATTATATTATATTATATTATATTATATTATATTATATTATATAACGTAATATAATATAAAATAAAAAATATAATATAATATAAACATAATTGTAACGTAATATAATATAATATTATATTACGTAATATAAGATAAGATAAGATAAGATAAGATAAGATAAGATAAGATAAGATAAGATAAGATAAGATAAGATAAGATAAAAAAAAAAACATTAAGAGTCTCCAAACAGTCACTGGAGGTTGCTGGTTCAATCCCCATGTCTCTCAGGGCCTTTCTGTGTGGCATGTTCTCCTCGTGCATGTGTGGTTTCTCCCCGGGCGCTGCAGCTTCCTCTCATATACCAAGAACAGGCTCATGAGGTTAACAGTTTAGTCTGAGTGTTGTTAAAAGGAAAAGTCATGTGTTGACACTTTTTTTAGAACATGCTGTAGTCATCAAACTTAAAATGAGTAAAAACTTGTTAAAAAGAATAGTATAAGTTTATCAGTTTGTTGTTTGTTCAGTTGAATTCAGGTGGACGAGGATTTCAAATCGTTTTCTGTTTTATTTACATTTCAAATCGTCCCAGCTTCATTGGAATAAAGGTTTGTAGATGAGTCCTGCCCAGCTCATTTCAGTCCCTGCCCTTTTATAAATAGCAAAATAAACTAATTTCTATGTGGCTGATTTTATTCTGCACTGTAACTGATTTTTTTTGTAAACATAACAGTATTTTTCTCTAATATCTACATTTTAATACTGTAAAAATCTATACAGCAAATTACTGTAAATGGTAGACGGTTGTGGGAAAACATGACTTTTGCAAAATTGACAGCATTTTACCATAAAATCATTTTGTTTCTGTAAAATGTCTAAACAGCTAATTACTTAGAGGGTAATGGAACAAGAGAAAATTCCATTTTATTGGACAAAATATTGATGTGATTGAATTCATAAAATACATCTTTCTAATAAATGATCTGTAAAATATAATAATAATATTAAATAAAATAGAGCAGGTTGACTGTCATTTAATATGCTTTCAAAAAGTAATAACTCTAAATACAGATATGATACTGTAATTGAAAAACAGGATTTTTTTGCTTGGAAAAAAAAATATTCTGAAAATGTACAGACAGTAATGATACCTCATATACAGAAGAAAAACAATTCTAGCAAGTACAGGAATTAACATAGTTATGCTACTGTAAAGACATTGGTGCCTGTGAGTTACATTAAATTTACAGCAAACTTTTTACAGTGTGGTTAATTTATTGGTTGTGTTTGGTTAAAGAAATGTAGACATTTTGTGGTTAAAGTAGAAATTTTGAAAATAAAATTGAAAGAGAGAGAGAGAGTAAAGTTGAATAACAATTTAGTGATAAAAGTGGAAATGTCGAGAAAAAAAGCCAAAATATTGAGAATAAAGTCAAAATACATGGTGTGGTCGACTTTATTCTGGACATTTTGACTTTAATCTCGAATTTTTTTATTCAACTTTTTCTCGAAATTTCCACTTTAATGTTGAAATTTTTTGCTGTAATGTCAAAATTTCCACTTTAATGTTAACTTCCCCAAAATTATTTTCTCCATCTAACATGGCCCTAATCCTCCTCAGTAGTATCTGATGAGAATCTTTGATTATTAAGGACAAAATGATCCTTAACTGGCCGGAGATCCTCCTGAGTCGATCATAAATCAATAACCATCACAGTGGAGCAGCAGGCGGCACGCATGCGCAGTAGCTCCCTCGCTCTCTCCGCTCGGTCAGCTGGAGCGGACGGCGGAGCTTTGAGCCCCGGCTGTGCGGGAGAAGATGGGAGAAGTTTGGGACGACAGCGGTCGGTGTGTGGGCCGTTTGGAGGCAGAAATCGGGTGAGAGAGAAGCAAAATTAAAATGTAATATTTCCGAGGCTTTGGCGCGTTCATGTGGCGCAAACAGACAAACTGAGAGGAGAAATGCTCCTTATTTTAGCTTCTGTCATGTTTGAGCGCTCACAAATCCATGCATTAATCAGTCATTTAAGGTTTGTTTTTATTTTTGGACTTTTATGGAGTTTTTCCTGCAGGGAGCGCGCGTTTGAAAAGCCGAAACACGCACGTGCTCCAGGTTAGTTTTTACCGCAGTGATCATAAAAGGCAGAAAATCGGTTAAAGTTTTACTCCAGCAAATCCTCAGAGTAGATACCAGTGTGTGTGTGTGTGTGTGTGTGTGCACGTGTGTGTGTGTTTGTTCACGCAGCGTCTGAAAGTGGACCGGACTGCTCGTTACGTAAGAGGCGGAATTTGATCGTCTGCCCTCAGGCAGGATTAATCTGAGCAGAGATGGAGCTCCGTGCTCCGTGTTCACACTTAATTACTGAAAAGCTGCAAATCCAAGAGGGAAGGAGGTTTGCTCTGTGAATAACAGGACGTTCAGTGTTCAGTAGGGCTGGGTGATTCAGCCAGAAATCACTTTTTCATGTTTTCTAGTTAAACTGTATTTTACTGATCACAACATCAGAATAATTCACTTTTGATGGATTTTAGTAGAAATGTACGGAAGAGTGTTTGGGCCTTTTAAGATGGAAAAATTATTTTCAGCAGGTCGAGATTAAAGTGGAAATTTTGAGATGAAAGGTGAAATGATGACAAAAAAGTTACAATGTCAATAAAGATAAAATATGATCTTGTGATAGAAGTAAAATAAATAGTTTTGGGGCAGTTGGCATTTAAGTCGAAGTTTTGAGATTGAAGTTGAAATGTTGATAAAAAAAAAAAAGAGCCAAAATATCAAGAATAAAATTGAAAGGTTTTTAAAAAAAAAAAAAAAATAATAATATTGAGAATAAAGTTAAAATGTTCAGAAAAAAAGAGCCAAAATATCGAGATTAATTTAAAATGTTGAGAAAAAGGAGCCAAAATATTAAGAATAAAGTTAAAATATTGAGGGAAAAGAGCCAAAATATCGAGAATAAAGTTAAAATGTTGAGAAAAAAAGTTGTTATACATTCTATTTTGACTTTATTCCCTACTTTTGACTTTTTTTTTTCAACATTTCGACTTATAAACTTATTTAATACAATGTTGTGATAGAAGTGGAAATGTCAATAAAAAAATTAGAGTCTAGAATAAAGTCGACAAAGAATGTTTGTCGAATTTATTTTCTCAACATTTTGGCACCTTTACTGACATTTTAACTTTTATCTCAGATTTTTAACTTTCATGTCAGCTTCTTCAGACTTTTCTCCATCTAACATGACCCTTATGCTCTTCTGTAGAAATCAAATTATGAAAGAAGAAGTCCATAAAACTAAAAATGAGACAAGCTTTTATTTTTAATGATCAAATATGGCAGAAAAGTAAATATTACTCAGACTCAAGAAAATTTTACTCTAAAAAAGATCAAATTTGATCCTATACATTAAAATGACTCTTCTGACAGAGTTTAATTGTTTTCTACTCAATTAAGCAGTTTATGAGTTAGATAACAGTATCAGCGGATATTAACATTTTTGAAGATATTTATATCAGCTGGAATATAAACAAATTATACAAATGTTCAATGTTCAAAACTAGGAACAAACCAGAAATCAGATATTTTCTTGATGTGGGACTTGACAGTTTAAAAAGTGAACAGTTGATTACGTGATGACATAAAAATGCACAAAATCAAATCAACCAGAAAAGGCAGAAAGTTTTTTAAATAAATATGAATCCAAAATAACCTAAAATTGATAATGTTAAGTTTGAAAAACAAAAAAATGTTTTTGATGAATAAAAGATAAAATATACATTTATACAAATCATCATATCAATAAATTGTTAAGGATTTAAAATTAAAATGGTGGTAAAAATAAAAATAATAATAGCTTTAGGCTTTTTAACAGGTGGGAGAAAGTCACTGTTTTGCAAGTTTCAAGTAAGTCTCAAGTCTTTCAACCCAAGTCTCGAGTCAAGTCTCAAGTAAAGACGTGCAAGTCCAAGTCGAGTCTCAAGTAAAGACAAGACAAGTAAAGTCAAGTCTGAAGTCATAGGCTTAAAATTTTCAAGTCCTTCCAAGTCATAAGCACCGTTGACCAAATAAAAAACCCAATAAAAACCAGGACAGTTTCATTATTTTATAAAAAACAACCAGGACAGTCAGGGCAGGACATGAAAACAGGACACTTGGTCACCTGGGCCTTAACTTTACAATTATTTTCAGCTAACATCAGTCTCAGTTTTTAGCCACGGCGAGTTTATGAGCGAACATTTACCATTGTTGCATACAACGGATACTAAGCTTAAGGTACCCAAAAGGATCTCTCAACAGGTACCAGACCAACTTACCTTTCTCTGTGCAGCTTCAGGTGCTGAACAAAGTTCAACGTCGTCGCCTCCCCGTCTGTTATTCTCACGCTGCAAGTTTTGCAAACAGCAATTTGTGTTTTGTTTATGACATTGTACTTTATGAATTCAAATGAAAAAATTATCCTCGGTAGCATGGTTCAGCATCTCTGGATTGTTCCCGCACTCCTGTAGTCTTGCGCTCAGTGAGGTAACTGTGTAATCCACACCCTCTTTGTTTATTCTTCCCTGATTGGATGTTGATAGATGCATTCAATGGGTCAGATCCTGTGGGAAAAAATATTGTCAAAAATCAGTCACTTAGTGGAATACTTTGAATGGAGCACATTTTATTCGACAGTCTTACTCAAAATTTCAAGTATTTTCAAGTCATCAGACTAAAGTCAGAGTCAAGTCCCGAGTCACTGATATCAAAATCCAAGTCAAGTTGCAAGTCTTTGATGATATTGTCAAGTCGAGTCCAAAGTCATCAAAACTGTGGCTCGAGTCTGACTCGAGTCTAAGTCACATGACTCGAGTCCATACCTCTGCTTTTTAAACCTTTGAATTCCAAACAAATAAAATATCTGTTCCTTTGGTTTGTTTGCAGTTATCCTAACCTGAATCCTGAAACACTGACAGAAACAAACAATGACATGTTATTTTTTTTACACATTAACTGTCCTGAATTTCTGCCAAACAGTTGAGCTGGGAGTTAAAGGGTTAAGGCCGTCTGATCAGCAGTGGCTCCGCCCACATGCAGCCGTGTCAATCATCAAGATCAGAAATTCTCAACAAAATAAAAAAGGCTGCACTGTAAAAAGGCTGTTGTAGATTTTACAGTAACTTAGTGGAAACAAGATGCCAGTACGTCGCTGTAAATGTCTTTACAGCAGCATAAGTCTGTTTTAATGTGTAGCACTACTCTGTAACAGTTTTACTGCTGTGTTGTTTTATTTGAGTATCATTACTGTCTTTCTATTAACAGCATAATTACTGCACTATCAAAAGCAGCATCTTTACTGTTTTTTTCATTATAGTATTATCATATTTAATCTACAACTTTTTAATGTATTTTAATTTATATCACTATATCTTTTTCTATTTTACTGATAATGTATTAGGAAGATAGAAAAAGAAATGTGCAAGAATTTTTATCAAATAAAATACTTTTAGTCAAATATTTGTTTCACTCAAAGATATGAAACAATTACTAAAAAAATCTTACCTGCTATTGGTCAATATTCCTGGGAAAATCCTTTAATCTATTTTCCTTTTCAGTAACTTAAAGCATTGACATTTAACAGTTGGTAACTGTGGATTTTATGGTTAAATAGTGTTAATTTTACAAAAACCAGTGTTTTTTCACAATCATTTTAACATTTACAGTAATTGACTGTATAGATTTTTCACAGCAGGTAGCTGCAGATATTACAGTAAAGAACTGTTACATCTACAAAAATCAGTTACAGTTTACCTTTGATTGAATTTTTCTTTTTTATTTACTAGCACTACGAGTAAACTCAAAAATATCTGACTCGTCATCTGTTTTAAGTCTGCTGTAGTACAAGTAAAGCCAAAGATTCACTAGTAGGACTTGTTATATTTTTTAAAGCCAAAGGGAAGCATGAATTTACTTTTCCCCGCCCCCTCATTAGCATATAAAGCTAACTAGTAGTACTTGTGAACTTTTCTATTAAAGTCTATTAGAGCCAAAACAGTCTACTAGTGGTACTAGTGACACATTTTGCTTGTCTAGTGAAGTCTACTCATGCACTAGTTGACCAAAATTTAGTACGTTTTGTTTTATTGTAGACATTTTACAGTTGGTAACTGTAGATTTTATGGTGAAATAGTGTTAACTTTGCAAAAATCAGTGTTTCCCCACATTCATTTTAACATTTACAAAAAATTACTGTATAGATTTTTAAAGCAGGTAGCTGCAGATATTACAGTAAGGTACTGTTATATTTACATAAATCATAAATATGCGTTTTTATTTAAACCCGAGCAGACTGGGACCTTAAAGTGACAGGTTAGCAGAGAGAGAATACAGCTGGATCAGGACTCTGGGTTTGTTTAGCCAGAGGGTTTGTTTGAACATTTGAGTGTCATAAAACTGAACATGTGAACATGAGTTATGTCATAATCTGGTCTTTTGGGCTGAAGAAGAGCAGGTGCAGAATCCTCCTGCCTGTCGGTCAATCTTCTGGTTCATTGGCGCTGCAGCGGTCGCCGAGGTTAACCTGAAGTTCTTCATTAGTCTGTTAACCTCAGCGGCGTCTCTCTGCAGGTGGAGGCACATCTGTGTAAAGGGTTGGCCTTGAAGCACAGGCAGTGTTTCTGTTTGTGAGGATGTTTGGTGCCTCATGATAGATCTTTGACTCGCTGACTGGAGGAACAGGAAGTGCCGTAAAGTTGATGTTGGTTTGGGGATCGCAGCCCGGAGACTGAGGGAGTTTCCACCTCGCTGAGCTCCAGATCAGAGCAGAAACAAGAGCTCACACTGAGGGGAGGTTTTCAGAGCTGAGGTGTTTTAGAATGATGCTGCAGCCGTCAGCTATCACTCAACATGCTGAGATCCTTTTTCTTCAAACGAAAAACACAAAGTCAGAATAATCCACACATCGGTACACGTCCATCAAACATGTTTACACACGTGAGTAAATACACATACAGAAGAGTATAAGGGCCGTGTTAGATGGAATAAATGATATTGGAAAGTAGGAGTGGGAGAAAAAATCGATACACCCAAGTATCGCGATTTTTTGTCTGCCGATTTTAAAATCGATATTTTTTTATTCAAAAATCGATAACCCCCCTACACACACA
The DNA here is from genome assembly GCA_036419115.1 of Scarus forsteni. Lineage (NCBI taxonomy): Eukaryota > Metazoa > Chordata > Actinopteri > Labriformes > Labridae > Scarus > Scarus forsteni. The sequence continues at coordinate 158,083 of JAZDUH010000005.1, read as the reverse complement.
CGCACACACACACACATACACTATAGGCGCTAAAGTCGCCAAATTGAGGCAAGCGACATTGTTGGATAAAATAGGCCATAGCTGTTAAAATAGTGCTGAATAGTGTTACTACTTTTTACCAGCAGATAGTGGACAGGTGACAGGTTTCTATTCAAAGTTTTGGCGTATATTTATTTTAAAACACACACACCGGACCGAGGGACGCGAGTGTGGCTGTAGAGCGGAGCAGAGAGAGAGACACAGAGTGATAGAGAGTACTCACAATGCCGAGAGTACTTTGTCAAGTACTGTCTGACTCTGAATCTGAGGAATATTTACTCTCTGAGGATGACGGTCAGTCGTCCAGTGAGGACGAAACTGGCAGCGAGTGCGCGCAGCGGGAGCGGCTCCGCGCGCCATTACAGTCCCGGAGCAGTACATACCGAGAGCTTTTCCTCTCCATGGCCGGCGACTGCCTGGTCTGGGATGCAGGGAAGCTCAAAATACCGCGAAAAGTGACGGTGTTAGCGGAGAATGAGACCGCGGAGCTCTGGTCAGACGAGGGAGAAGCCGGGGGTAAACAGTGCAGGCAGCAGAGGCGTTCATGCTCGGCCCGTAAATTACAGCGATGATGATGGCTGGGAAAACTAACCACTTTGAAACTATAGCCTTTTAAATCTTGATAGCAAAACTGAATATTTCTTGAAAAAACTCTGTTGCCTGAAGGGATAATAAGCCACTTTTTATATGCAGTCCAGGCTTTTGAAGAGAGGGAGCATAAACAGCTGATTAATATATATTGCTGAATAAATCCTAAAAACAGACTCACATGTGATGTGTATTTTTCCTGATATAGTCTGTAGGCATCATCATTGTTCATCTTTTTCACTGGTTTTAAAAAAGCTACCTAAAGATTGCAAAAATCGGCAATATCGTAGAATCGCAATTTAAATCGTATCGGCACCTAAAAAATCGCAATAAATCGAATTGTCCCAGCCCTATTGGAAAGTCTGGATTAGAGTGAAAACTTAGAGATTAAAGTTGAAATGACGAGTATAAAATCAAAATGTTGTAATAGTTACAAAGATCGGCACAGAAGGACCCAAACACAAGACTCAACCAAAAAAGCTCTTTAATAAAAAAGCACTCAAAGTAAAGAACAGAAAATCACAGTAGAGCTGGAGAAACTAGATAAAAGGCAACAAAAAATCACAGCAAAGCTGGCAACTAAATTAACAAGGGCAACCAAAATCATCTGAACAAAAACACAAAAGGCTGAACCTTCATCAGGTAAAACACTTGTGGCTCAAAGAAACACATGAACATGGGAAAGCACGATCTGGCACAAGACAAGGGGAGACACAGACTTTTATAAATGAGGTAACGGGTGGAAACAAAGAGGGGTGGAGCTCATAATCACAAACATGAGGGCAGAAAGTGAAGTTGCCTGAAACGAGTGGAAATAAATAAAAGCTGACAAGACAAAATAAAAGACAAGACAGAAGTCAAAAGTGCAAACTAAACATGACATGACAGACAGTAGTGGAAATGTTGGGAAAAAGTGGAAATGTCAAGAAATAAAGCCAACATTTATTGTGTGTCGACTTTATTCTCGACTTTCGACTTTTTTCTTGACATTTTAACTTTAATCTCATCACTTTGGCTTTTGTCACAAAATTGAATTTCAACTTTATTTCTGTCATTTTGACTTTTATCTGAAAAGTTCTACTTTATTCTCAAAATTTCTACTTTAATCTCGACCTGGCAAAAAATAAAATTACCATCTAAAACGACCCAGTACTCTTCGTTACACATGTATGTCAACAACAACCAGTTTGAGAAGAAGAAGAAGCAAAGAGCCGATCAGCACGGTTCATTTTGTTGACTAATGATTTCCCCTCATAATGCAGCCAGACATTGTCAATCAACATGCTGAGATTATTTTTCTTCAGACTAAAAAAAGAAAAAAAAAGTCCAAAAAATCCAGATGTTCACCACACATCAGTACATGACCATCATTTATATTTACACACGAGTAAATAAACATGTACGCAGGGGTGAAAATCCCTCTTCAGTGTTAGGGGGATAATAAACAGTACAATTTAAGAGTAATTCTTGGAGGCGACATTAAAATAAATGCTTTATTTTTGCTGTATTGTTTTGACGCTTTCTCAAATGTCTTGCATAGTTATATTAAACAATAACTGTGAGTCATTGCTCCTTGTTAGTCCATATCCTACCTGTCTATAGGTTTGTAATAATAATAATAATAATAATAATGATAATGATAATGATAATGATAATGATAATAATAATAAAATTAATACTAATATTATGTATATAGCACTTTGCAAAACAGAAGTTTCCAAAGTGCTTTGACAAAAAACAATAAAGTACAAAAGATACAACACAAAAACAGAAAGCTCAGTTCAAAGGCACTCTTACAGAAGGACAAAAAGGCAGAAAAGATGTGAAAAACACTAACGAGGAAAGTTCAGAGGAGAGTGACTGACGCTTTAGGTGTCAGAGACTTTGGACCTCCAGCTCAAAGGCTCTTTCCATACGTCACAGGAACCATGCAACATAAAATTAGACCATGAGGACTGAAGTAAAAGCTAAAAACAAAAACTCAGTAAGAAAATAAAAGGTGGTTGGAATCAAGAAACAGGATAGCAACTGTAAAAGGAATGAATTATAATGATGATAAAATAAGAATATGAATAAAACAATGTGAAAAACAGACATGCACGATTGAGGCCTAAAAGGTTATCCATGATAAGATTAAAAGTGTAATAAAGGTGAATCATAGATTAGATAAAATCTGAGTTAAAAGTAAATAACTGCATCAATATTAACATAGCACAGAGGATGAATAATTAAATATACAAGGATGGACTTAATAGTAGTGAGAAGTAAAAAGATCAGAGCAAACTGACAGAAAAGAGATATTAAAGGCAAAATATTGCTGCTGAACCAGCAATTCAAGAGTTGAATTGGTTGGAAGGTTTGAACTAGACCATATGAGACCGAACAGACTTCTTATCTCACACGAGTTTATTACAACAACAGCAGCTTTACCAGAACATGATCGCTCAATAAAGTTATAAAACTAGAAGAGAAACTTTAATGACTAACCAAACTATTCTTCAAGCTTGTGTTTTTATTAAACTGTCAAAAAGAACACAAACAAAATCTGAATATATTTCAAAACTCAAAATCACAAACCTTTTAAACTAAATATCCAGTCTAAAATCATCTGCCTTAAAAATCATGTACTAAAACTAGACTAAAATTAAACCAATTTTGAGACTAACTTACGACTAAAATTAAAAGGAATATTGGGCAAACGGCTAAAACAAAAACTTAATTGTAAAGTGCTGCCAAAATTAACATTACTTATCTGGTCATGCCTCTTCCTGACAAATCCGATTTGATGCTGAATTAAAATCATAATTTATTACCAGCTGTCAGTTTTAATGGAAAAAGTTTAAAAACATGGGAAATAGCTCCATTTTAGACGCGAAAGTAAATCTTCAGAAAAATAAGAAATTGGGACATTGTGTAAAAAATGTAAAAATAATGATTTGCTTATTATGTTGAAATGCTGAGTCAGCATTTCAACATATTTGTTCTCCCTAAACTCCATTTTGTTCTTTTTCTTCTTCCTCTTATTCCTTGAGATTTTGGCACCTTTCACAGGCTTCAAATTTGCACAGATTTTCACAGAAAAAAAATTGACATATGCAGCATGTTCAGGAGAAGCGCGCTTGTATTTTTCACAGGTTTAACAGTTATACTTTTTACAGTAAAAAATAATTTCTGCATGTATTTTTACATTGAGATCAATGGGACGTTTCTGCAGGTCTGCTGAAAACTTCTGCAACTTTGAAGCTCCACAGACAGGGCATGGTCTCACCTACAGACTTCATTCATGCTTTAAAAGCTGCACTGATTTCTCAGATATTTTTACATATCTTCAGCTGGCGTCTATGGTTTTTTAAGTATGATTTTTTTAAGCAACACCACCTTTTGAGGAAATCCTTCTTGTTAGAGCGCGTCAGACAGAAGACCCGGACAGCCGAGTGCTTCACTTTGAAGCGCGTTTTTAACTCGTCACTGTGTTAACATTTTGAACAGTACAGATATGAGAATTATATTACACGTTTCAGCAGGTTCTTGTGATGCTCACGGTGAAATCCTTTTCCTGATATCTATCCCGGTTTAGACACAGCGAGCGTTTGTTTACCCGGAAGTACCAAGCATTATTAGAGTGCTCTATGAGACACAAAGGATAAGTACCGTGCTTTCCATGACTCAGCGTATTTGGCCCCGTGGTTAAATGGATCGCGCAGCGGACTATGGAGAGGACGGTCCGAGTTCAAATCCCGGCTGAGGCAGCCATACTTTTCTTTCCATCCAGTACAGATTCTTCATTACAATAGCGTAATCATGCTTGTCTTTAGACAGCCTTATTTTGGACGTATTACACTGACGGGCCACTTTATTAGGTACATCTACAGATATCAACACATTTAACCATGTTACAAAACAGTCATTCATTTTCTGCTTTCTTTCACAACTGCAAACAGTTTTTAGTGCACTTTTCACTATCTACTACAGTTTCTCACATATGACTGTTAAAGCAGCATCAACTTTTGCACATTTCTTTGAAGTTAGAGCGTGGTCACGTGACCTGTGGACCTGAGCTCCAGTATCTTTAATTTTCTGCAAACATTTTCGTTGCACATTTCACACATTTTCAGCCCCGATTTACTGCTTACAACTATTCATGTCATATTTTCAACTTTCTTTGCATTACTTTTAGCAATTTCATTTCACAGTTTCAGCAGTCACACTCAGCATTTCAACGCATTTCCTGCATGGAAATGCAAATTCTCTAGTTTAAATTACTTTTCTGCAACTCATTCCAAAAAGCGGGGACAGGTGCATGTTTACCACTGTTAGAACACTAAGTAAACATTTTTGACCTAAGGAAACAAGCCGTTGAAGATTGAAGGTGAATTATTTCACATTTTCTTGATGATCAACTTCAGCTGCTCATTAACGTGTTTTATGTTAAATTATGTTTTAAACAAGATCAGCAGAAAGGCGTGGACTGCACCAGGTCAGTTTAGCACCTGTTCAGTGTAGACAGGCGTGTACTGCAGCGGGTCAGTCTAGTACCTGTTCAGTAGAGACAGGCGTGGACTGCAGCAGGTCAGTCTAGTACCTGTTCAGTGTAGACAGGCGTGGACTGCAGCAGGTCAGTCTAGTACCTGTTCAGTGTAGACAGGCGTGGACTGCAGCAGGTCAGTTTAGCACCTGTTCAGCAGAGACAGGCGTGGACTGCACCAGGTCAGTCTAGTCCCTGTTCAGTGGAGACAGGCGTGGACTGCAGCAGGTCAGTCTAGCACCTGTAAAACTTGATTTTTACGATTTTAATCAATATTATTTTCTCTCAAAGCAAAAAAATGTCACACACTTTACGTTGTCGAATGTGTTCCTCAATCAATCAGAATTTCCCTCTTAAAGTTTAAGTGTGTGTTATAAAATGTTGATTATGTAGTTCTAACACAGGCAGGTTTGCCTTCAGAAACACTGAAAGCTGAGGGAGAAGCCGACAGGATGTCCAGAGAGGCAAATAAACCATGTGGACTGTTAAGGTTGAGTCTGATCATGTTTCTTTTCAAGCATGAACTGTCAGTTGTGAGCTCGGCATTCCCATCTGTGTTCTGTAACTTTGACCATAGCTCATAGGCTGCGCTGAATAAATTACAACCCGTGTTTATTTGGAACTCAGCGTTTATTTGGTATTTTATGGGAATTGATTTAATCGTTATATTTCCCAGCCCTAGCTTGGACTGCAGCAGGTCAGTCAAGTCCCTGCTGTTGTAACTCGAGCAGAATGTTTCTTAATGTCTTTGAAATAATGGAGCCTTCACACATGTGCAGGTTACCCATGCCATGGACACTAACATACCATCACAGATGCAGCCTTTTGCTCTATAACAGTCTGGATGGTCCTTTTCCTCTTTAGCATGGAGGACACCACGTCCATGATGTCCAAAAACAGTCTGCCATGTGGACTCAGACCACAGCAGACTTTCCCGCTGCCCCTCAGTCCGTCTTAGATGAGCTCTGCTTGTGTCCATCCTGTTGCGTAATGCTCCAGCAGCAGTAAATCTGACACCACCCAGCAACAGCCTGCAACACAACAGCAGCAGCAAGGACGTGTTTTCACTACAGGGAGACGTCACGGCACAAAAATGTTTCGTTTTTTATCACCAGCAGCAGAAAAATCTTTTGTTTCCCGTGAGGCCGCTGCAGTGAGTCGACTGAAGCTTCAAACTGAGGATGGAAAAGTTAGAAAAGCAGTTTTCTGACAGCTCTGTGGTGGATCTGCAGGCCGGTCGCTCTGTAACATGCTGCTGACCTTTTGTTCCCTTCACAGCCTCAGATGTGGACAAACATGAATCAGGGTGATCCCAGAAAACTCAAATCTGTCTTTGAGAGACGACAGAACATCCATGAGTTCATCTCTGATGTTCTGCTTGGTTTGTCCAGAGATTATGCAACAGACGTTTAATTAGAGGAAGAACGCAGGCCTGGAATGTGAGGATTCTGGGGAGGGAAAAGTGATTTATGGGATGATGAAATCACTTCCTGTCTATCATGAGAAAATATCCTTAAACGTTTTATCATCTGGATCTCATTAGGAGGACAGGGAAACAGAAAACAGCTCGCTCACTGCAGCCAAAGGTGAGCTAAATACATGTGGAGTCCTGCAGCGTGTACAAAACATCGTGATGCATTTCTAATAGGGCTGTGCAACACAGACCAAAAATAAAGACGGACACTTTTACTCACAACACTTGATTTCTGGTACTAATTTATTTGTTTTCCTCCCTAAGAAAAAGCCTTGTCTCAATGTTTTGAAAATACGCCACAAAACTGAACAGAATTGTACTTTTATAATTAATATACCTGCATTTTTTTTAATTCAGCCTAAAGAAGAAATGCAGAAAACATTGTGGTTGAGTTCCTTAAGGGCTGTGCAATACTGGTGAAAAATAAAATCATACACTTTTACTCACAAAAGTTGAACTCTGGTTCTAATCAGTTTGTTTTCCTCCTAGAGAAAAACAGTTGTCTTAATGTTATCAAAACATATCCCAAAACTAAACTGATTTTTTTTTTAATTTTAGCATTCTTATCCCTGTTTTTATTTTTTAATTCAACCAAAAATCAGAAAACACAGTGGTTCGATTTGTTAAAGGCTCTGCAATAGCACTGAAAAATAAAGTAAAACATTTTTACTCACAATTCTTCAAACAAAAAAAAAAAAATTCTATTTTCCTACTAAAGAGAAAGACTGTCTTAGAATAAGTATAAAAGTTTTCGTTTGTTTGTTTTTTTATTCAACCAAAAGAAGCAAAACAAAGAACACTGTGATGCTCAAACTCAAACATCTCAAGTTTAATAAAATATTTCAAAATAATAATGGCTAATGTTTAAGGTGCTATACTGAAATGAAAAATGAAATAAATATCCAGATTTGAACAACCAACACATAACATTTAACTGGATGGTCTGATTTTCCAATAAATTTTAACCCAGAATAAGAATTCACACAATATAGTCAATATTTACAAAACCGAAACTAAGGTGGGCCTAAATAAAAAAAAAAAAAAAATCTTCAACCAATTTATAAAAAAACAACATTTAGGTCAGAATATTTTATGACCTTTTTTTTTGTTTTTTTCTCTCGTTTAGTTTTTTTTTTTTTAATTTACAGCCCAGCTTTATGTACAGTCGGGGTCTGTCAGTCAGCTCATTTGTCCTCAGTGGAATGAACTCTCACCTCTGTGCCTGTGTGACTGAGAAACTCCTTTAACAGGAGAAAGGACTGAACAAATAGATGTTCTAGTTAATATTACTTTGCTTTACTTAAATTGTTGTTAGACAAATATCGCCGAGCTTCGCTGCCTTTTCAGAGTTACTGCTCTGTGCTGAAACCTGACACCACAGTCTGGGCTCATTTCCATACTAGCAGCTGATTGGATGATTACTGAGGGCTGTGTGTGAAAATTGAATATTGAAATGTGCTTTCTCAACTTCTAAACTTTTGATTTGAGTGAGAGAGAGAGAGAGAGAGATGATGGGCTTGCGACGAGATCAATGGTTTCACCCGGGGAGCGCCAGGTGCACAAAAAATGTTTGGCCCACTCTTACAAATTTTGGGCGCACTCTGGATCCCTGAATGTTTTTTAACACAGTAAATATTTCTGCATTTATTGACCTCTGCCAAAAAGTTGAGGTGGGAGTTAAAGGGTTGAACTCTGGCATGATTAGAAAAAGAAATTAAACTGAACTTAAAGTGATAAATCCAGCTTTCTTTCTTTCATATTAAATATGTTGAGCTTGCTTATCTTAAAGTGATTTTCTAAGACTTTGAATATTTGGATTGTATGAATTTACCCAACACTCGGGCTGAAGGTCACTTAAGTCCTCATAGATTCAGAGCTCAGCAGATTGGGATGATGCCATCGGTGTGTGCCAGTCTGCAAGGGTTCAGGGGTCAGCGGAGGGGACCTGCTGACCAGGCCACACAAAGAATGATTGTTGAAATGTTTGTTGGACAGGGTATAAGTACCAAAACGAGCAGCTGTGCCAAAGCTGCTTACTGTAGACGGATTTCAGGCTGCAGAGTAAGAAGCAGGGAAACAGGAGTTTACCCAGAAACCTCTGCTGTTTGGTGCTTCGCTGACTGATTTAAAAATTTCTGTTTGAATCTAAGACTCAGAAATTAATCTGTGTTCCTCGTGGCAGGTCCCCCTCCAACACCGAGTGATTCAGACCTTAAAGTTTGATTTATGTCCAGAGATAAGCGATGTCTATGGGTGAATGAGGTTCATAACACCTCCTCATGATGCCCTTTGATTTTTCATTTGTCGTAATATCAACTGGGCATTGCTTTCCATTTGAATTAATGTGAGCTTTTCTGCTTTAAAAGTTAACAGTAATTTTAATATATATTTAAATTAAAGGTGAATTTTTTCCTAATACGTGGCACCCCCTGGAGGCCACGGTGCCCTTAGCATTTGCCTGTACTGACTGAAATTGATGATAAAGTTTACCTTACTCACCTCCCAAACAGCAGAATTTCTTAATCAGAAAACACAGAAAACTGCACAAATATCTGTAGATTAATATTAGAGATGCACAATATTATCAAAACAATAAGAGTATTTAGAGATAGCTGCCTGTAAAGTAATGATTAGCATCAATGTCAACGTCAGTAGCCTTGCAGAGCAGACGTACCTGAATGATTCTGAAATCCTGCATCTCGGTCTTGCCTCCATTGTCCAACGATTGCACTCGGCTAGATGCTTAACGGCCCAATCAGGGCAGAGAGGCGGGAGCAGCGGGTATGACGAAGTGACATCACTTCCTGTTGTACAAATAATGGCGGCTAATGTTGGTTAGCCTGTGGTCATCATGGTTACGCAGTTATACTTGGTGAAGTCTGCTCTTCTCATAAGTTTACTTCATAGGGATTGTCTTTGACAAGGTTCATGTCTCATATAAGTGTTAAATGATACATCTGTGTGGTATAATTTAAAGTGAAACGATAGTCTTAAGGTAGTTAAGTTATTGGCTGACGGTCATTAGCCGCTACGGCTAACAGCTAACAAGGGCAAACAACAGTTATGACGGTTCCATTAACCTCGGAACTGGGAACAGGGAACTGGGAGTGACATCATCTCTGACTTATCAGCGTTCCAGTTACAAAGTTGGAAAAAACATGCCGATCTACCAGGCTATTGTTAGCTGTTGTTAGCACGCCCTGTGTTGTTGTTCACAAATATCACATGAAGAATGTGATTATCACTATGGCAACATTTTTGTAAATATAAGTCTAACAATACTATGTATACAGCTGATCTAGAGCGACACACCCCAGTCAGAAGTGCAAATAAATGGATTATTACAGGAGCTAAATAACTGTTCACACTGGGGGCAGCCATCTTTGATTGTCAACTCGGGGGTGGTGAGGTTCCCCTGACTTCCAAGTATGAAATTCAGACCTGGGGGGTTGTTCCAGTTGGGGTTTCGTACTTGGAACTCGGAAATTTAATTTCCGACTACAACTGGAACACACTATTAATGGCCGTTAGCTGTAGCGGTTGGCTGCTAACAACAGTTAGCCACTACGGCTAACGGCCATTAACTGTTGTTTGCCCTTGTAAGCTGTTACAAGCTTGTAGCAGTTAACTGTTAGCCGCTACATTTAGCCGCTGCATATGCTACATCATAGTGCTGCTTGATATGGATTGGTCTGTGATGAGTGTGATGAGCCAAACGATCGTCCAATCACAAGCTGCTGTTGTTTTTCACAGGGCTCCTCCCAGATGGATTAGAGAAATATTTCTGTTCATCTGGCATGTCAGGTTACAACGTCAGTGAGTTCTGTCAGACATTTAATGCAAACCTGAGGACTGGCTCATCCTTGGGCCTCATGATCTTACCCTCTTCATGTGAACTTTTGAAGGTTTCTGTAAAACTTTGCTTGGATTTCCTCCCACATGGTGATGAAGTGATTACATTAGGGAGGTTAAATGTCAGTTTAAGGGACTAACCCTGACTCCTTCACTCTGTGTCGACACAGAGGCTTAAATCCACCCTGAGACATCTCACTGACTAAAGTTTCTTTTGTTTCTTTTGTTTTTCAGTCGACAGGACAGGACAGAAGGTGGTGGGGAGTATGTGAAGGTAAGCCTCCTCTTGACTGAAATCAACAAACCTCATTTCCAAAGAAGTTGGGACGTTGTGTTGGACATACGTAAACACAAAACCCAATGATTAAGAACCCTTTCCCACTTTTATTCAACTGAACATGGGACAAAGACAAGATATCCAAGGTTCAAATGAGTCAACTTCAATGTTTTTATTAGCACATATTCACTCATTTTGAATTTACTGCCTGCAGTATGTTAGGATTAGGGATGTAACGATATGAAAATTTCATATCATGGTTATTGTGACCAAATTATCACGGTTATCGTTATTATCGCGGTATTGTTGCAGTGTGCTCAAAATGTTCAAAAAGTACTTTAACACACAATTAAAATCATTAAACCCCTTTTATATTATTATCATAACATAACAGTTCTTTTTTTGTCTTTTTTTGGCAATAAATGTGTCAAGAAATGTCCTTTGAGTACGTTTTTTACCCTTCTTTCAAGAGAAATAAAAGTAAACTATTAATGTTATCTTTAAAGTAATCTTTATTAAGTTCCACTAGATTGCCATTTATCCCTTTGATATATAATTCCCTCAAAATACAACATTAAAAAAATGACCAAGGTTTTTACATGTTTGAAAGTAAAAAAAAAAAATAATTAAAACTAAGAATGTACTTCTTTGTGATTAAATAATTCATGCATGATGAATTATTTTGAGAACAAGTTTCTAAACCATGAAACAAGACAGACAGACAAAACTGATTTGATAAAAGCATGATAAAATAAGGTCAACATGGTCCTGTCAGTGTTAAAAGTGGACTCAAACACTTTTATCTTATTTGAGACTTCCGTCTGCGGTGAAGTCTCAAATGAACTGTTGCTGTTTTCGCTCCTTCCTCTCGTCCCTCTCTGTTCCCACAGGCGTCTCCTTCTTCAGTGAAGGTTAAGTTAAAGCTCCTCGCCGTGCGGCTCTCTAACTCGATCAGCCGCGTCCTCGATTCTGAGCTAAAGAGTGGAAAAGAGAGAATTTCCAGTTCATTGAGTTATAATGGGATGCTTGACAAACACGCGGCTCAAAGGGACGAGCTGGCCGGGCTAATGATATTAAGGCTTTCATTAGGGAGCTTCCAGGTCTTTACCCCCTCAAACACACTCACGCACGCTCCCCCGTTCGCTCGTGGAGTGCCCCTGGCTCGCTGCCCGGCTGTTGATTTGTCGTTTTTTTTGGGGACGAACCATTGAGTGAAAAACGGGGGGGACACTTCCCCACACAAAGGCATTCCCGGCCGTGCTTGGTGTAAACTCTTGATATACAGTATCTCGTTGTGTTGTTTCTTCTCGCGTGTTTGTCCAAAGACGGGGCACACAAAGGAGCCGCTGAGCGATGACCCCCGTCACCACGGCAACAAGGCCAAGACTCCAGCATGGGTCCGGGTGTCGGGGCCCCCGGTGTCGCCAGTGTGGGAATGTGAAAGCAGATTTACCCACAATGCCTTTGTCCTCACAGGGCCACTGCTCTTGTTGTTGAAGGGGAAGCTTGTGAGTTTATTCCCTCCTGAATATGAAAAAAATGACAAAGAAGAAAACAAGAAGAAGAGAAAAAGAGACAGTTTTATGGATCACAATTCCTGTATCTCAAACTTGCAGCATGGAGAGGAGACCTGGAGAGGAGTCCTCTGAAGACAAGACAGTTCACCAACCCTAAATACACAAGACACAATAAAATATATATATATTTATATATATATTTAGCATCTGTACAAGAGTTTAAATACCTCAGTACACCATATAAGGGTAAAACTCGACCCCCACCACCTGATTACAACGGGGTCAAAAGTTGTCTAAAAAGAGATGTCAGACCTTGGTGTTGTTTTATAACCTGACAAGCCAGATGGACAGCTCCATATATCCGCCACAGAAATATTTCACTAGTCCATCTGGGTAGGAGCCCTTTTCATTTGTTTTCAGAGGCACAACGTTAAAAAAAACACAAGCTTGTGATTGGACAATCGTTTGGCTCGTCACATTCATCACAGACCAATCCACATCAAGCAGGGTTTCCTCCTTTAATGTAGCATAGATAGCAGCTAATTTAGCGGCTAATGGCTAACAACAGTTAACGACAGTTCAGGGACGTTAGCCGTAGTGGCTAACTTATTTTTAAACTTACAAGCAGGGTGTTCATGTTTTGGATTTTGATGATTTATTTTATTTTATTTAATCATTTATTTATTTTTATTTATTTGTTTCAAGTTGCCGTGACATTCTGCTGCGTCTGTTGATTGTATTATATTGTATTTCATTGGGACTGTGCATGAGCGCGAGCACACATTTTTTTGTGAACTGGTGATGGGGTGGGAGGAGTAAAGGGTGTGGGTGCTGTGGAAGTTGTAGAGTAGTGTTTATTGTGTATTATTGTGATTTTGTGTTATTTTTGTATTTTTGTTGGGACCCCTCAAAAACATGATGCTGCATCTCAAGGATCTGTCCTAAATAAATTAAATTTAATTCAATTCAACAGCTAACAACAGTTAATTACCGTTAGCCATTAGCCGCGAACTTAACTGCTAACAGCTAACAGCCTTATACTATGGTCTTACACTAAATTGTACCACACAGATGATTCTTTTAACATTTATATGTGACATGAACCTCGTCAAAGACAATCCCTTCAAGTAAACTAATGAGGAGAGCAGATTTCACCAAGTTTCACTGAGTAACCATGAGGACAATCGGCTAATCGGCATGTCCGTTCTCAACTTTCTGTTGTTGTCATGCCTGCATTCTGCAGCTCCCGCCTCTCTTCTCTGATTGGGCTGTTAAGAATTCAGCCGAGTGAATTCGTTGGACAAGTTGGCAAGACGGACCTGCAGGGTTTCAGAATCAGGCAGGTCTGTCTGCTCTGCAAGGCTAGTTGTTTTACCCACTTGGGCCTAAACAAAGCTTTCCAAAAAATTCCTCACAAGCTTCGCTGAGGTCACCCATCCAAATAATCAGAATCAGGTGTTCCAGTCTCTTCCATGTCCACAGGTGTATAAAATCATCACCTAGGCATGCAGACTGCTTTAACAAACATTAGTGAAAGAATGGGTCGCTCTCAGGAGCTCAGAGAATTCCAGCGTGGAACTGTGATAGGATGCCACCTGAGCAACAAATCCAGTGGTGACATTTCCTCACTCCTAAATATTCCACAGTCAACTGTCAGCTGGATTATAAGAACGTGGAAGTGTTTGGGAACCACAGCAACTCAGCCACCAAGTGGTAGGCCACGTAAACTGACGGAGCGGGGTCAGCGGATGCTGAGGCGCATAGTGAGAAGAGGTCGCCAACTTTCTGCAGAGTCAATCGCTACAGACCTCCAAACTTCATGTGGCCTTCAGATTAGCTCAAGAACAGTGCAGAGAGCTTCATGGATGGGTTTCCATGGCCGAGCAGCTGCATCCAAGCCTCACATCACCAAGTGCAATGCAAAGCGTGGATGCAGTGGTGTAGAGCACGCCGCCACTGGACTCTAGAGCAGTGGAGACTCGTTCTCTGGAGTGATCAATCACGCTTCTCCATCTGACAATCTGATGGACCAGTCTGGGTTTGGAGGTGTCCAGGAGAACCATACTTGTGGGACTGCATTGTCTGACAAGTATCATGCTGTATGCTCGTGTTGGATGGTCTTAGACTAAGTCATCGGCCTATTCTACCTTCAGGATCTTTTCTTATTGTCTGTTTCAAAAGTAACTCCACATGTTTGGAGCTGAAACTGGAAACTTTTAAGACGTTGTTGACAATGTTGATAATGACAGTCCAAGCAAAATTAAGTGTCTGAAAATGTGACTTCTCTTTCTTAATGTGTTGAATTTGTTTTTGTTTTAAGGATAATTCACAGCTGATTTGAGGCAGTGGTCAAAACCGACCCAAACATGGAGCATGTATAGAGAGAGCTAACAGTACAAAGGTTAAGATTTTGGTAATTTCATTTGTACTTTGTTTTTGAGTTGGAACCTTGTTGTTAGTTAAATAAAGAGTTTTTGGTTTTGATCTGCGTTTGGGTCCTGCACATTTGTGTTTTGCTAGTTTTTGTTTTTTTTAATACACTGTGACATATGTTTTTATTTCTCTACTTTTATCCATTTTAAATTATCTACGTTTACGTGGGCGAAACCGCCTTGCTTGTGTGGTTGGATGGAACAATGTGCGTTTATGAATATATAGTAATCGTGTGGTCCAGGCCTTTAACTTCTCCGTCTGTGTTTTTATTTTTTTGTTTCCGTGTTGACCCTCAAGTTCTCCAAGGAGAAGTTCTGGCTGGAGCCGCCGACGGAGAAGCTGAAGAAGCAGCTGGAGGAGGAGCTGAAGCTGAGCGGCAGCAACCTGAGGAGCCACGCCTGGTACCATGGACCAATCCCGTGGGAGGTCAGAGTGTGGCACATACACACCTCAAACATCGGGCTTTAACCCTTTAACTACCAGCTCAACTGTTCGGCAATAACAACAGGGATATTTAATGTTTTAAAAAACAGAACAAATCAAAGTGGTGTCTGATTTAATTAACATTACAGGAGACAAAGAAAACCACAAACTGAAAAAAACATACTGCGAGATTTAAAGGTTAAAAAAACCAACAGTCGATTATGTGATGACATAAATAATAACCCACCTGTTCAGGACTGCATGGATTTTATAGTTGTATTCTTTTGTTGAGTTTATTGTTGTTTTTTTGTCCTGTACAGTGTCCTTGAGTTTCTTGAAAGGCGCTTCTAAATAAAATGTATTATTATTATAAAAATGCAGAAATAATACAGAAATATGCAGGGCACAATCAATCAGAAAAGGAAGAAATGTTTGAAAATAAAATTACATTTAAAAGAACTTAAAAGAGATCAGAAAAATGTCTTGGATAAATAACAGACTGCATAAAAATCGTATTAGTAAATGAGTAAGTATTTAGAATAATGGTAACACTTTAGAGTATCAGTAATTTGTAAGCTATTTAGCTTTATAAAGTTAATCAATCATGAACAAACTAAATATATACATTTGTTAATGTTTATTAAATCATTTACAACATCAGTTACAATACATCTATGAGATATTAGTAGGTATTAGTAGATAGTTAACCAATCATGAAAAAATGATTGGTTAACTAACCCTAACCCTTATAATTTTATAAACATTCATACATGATTAATAATCATTTACAAGTGTGTACATATATAGTTTATTCATAAATAGTTCAATATCTACGAATAGCTTATAGATGTCTGGTAAGTTAAGTTGTAAATTATTTAATAATAATTTACAAATGGGGGGGGGTGCTGGTTTGGCGGAGTGGTTGGCAACCGGGTACCCCATGTACTTGCTTCAGCTGGTCCAGGTTCAGGTCCCGCCTGTGACCAGTTTGCAGAGTGTCTCCCCCTACTCTCTCACCCCCTTCACGGGCCTGTCCACTGTCTCTCTCCTGTCAATAGAGGCAAAAAGTGCCCAAAAAACACATTTCAAAAATAAATAAATAAAAAATAATCACAATAATAATTTACAAATGTGCTAAAGTGGTTTATTTATAATTACTTAACTTTTCACTAACATTTACTAATAGCTTATAAATGGTGCTTTCTTTATTCTAAATTGTTACCAAAATAATGATGTTGATAATAATAATAATAATAATGATAATAGCTTTAGGCTTTTAAACCTTTAAGTCCCACACAAAGAAAATATCAGTTCTTTTGGTTTGTTTGTAGTTTATTCTGTATCCTAAAACAATGACAGAAACAAACAATGACATGTTTTTATTAACACATTAAATATTCCTGAATTTACTGACCTCTGCCAAACAGCTGAGCTGGGAGTTAAAGGGTTAATAAGAATTTATTTATTTATTTGACAGACGAATCTGATGTGCTGCACAGAGTTCATACCAAATGCTAATGTCCAACTTTTGTCCTAGTTAGGCCTTTGAATAAACAAATCATAAAATGTAAATCAAACTTTATTTGTATAGCACCATTTCATAACAAGTGTTATCTCAAGACACTTTACAACAGAGCATAAAACTCTTCATATATGGAAACACCAGGGCTGGGCGATATTACAGAATCTCTATATCATGATTAATTAAAGTTTTTACCTCGGTTACGATTAATGAACGATTATTTTATACCATACTGGAACCAGTTAGTGGTGATTACACTTTCTGCTTGATGTTCTCTGCACAGAATCCAAAATGTGCCCAAACAGTGGAGATGGCACTTTCTCGTCTACAAGGTCGACTAATAGATTGTCTCCCTTCATATTTTAGTCGACTAAATTTACAGCAGATTTTATCGACTAAAACTCGACTAAAATTAAAACACTGAGCACAAATGTGAAGGTCGGGCTCAAATGAGTTGTCAACATAAAAAACAAAAAGCAGGTAACTCACACGTCTGTTTTATCAATCAGCAACAGTTCCTTCATGTGCCATCATGTTGATGTTATTAGTTACACAGTTACTGAGTAAGATCGGTCGTTCGTTAATGGCTGTGTTTACCTGGATCACCACCAAAATCAAGTCACTTTCAAGTTGGGCCATGACCAACATCTCCTGAAAATTTCAGCAAAACCCGTCCAGTAGTTTTTGTGTAATCTTGTGAACAAACAAACAAACCCTGTTGGACACAGTGTTAGGCAATACAGGCAAATGCTAAGAGCGCTGTGGCCTCCAGGGGGCGCCACAAACTTTGGAAAAATTCACCTTCTATATAATCAAATAGGGAGGGCCAAAAGTTTCCAAAGATAAGAAAAATGATCATACATGATGGACAAATGTTTATTTATATAAGGTGCTCTATATGATTACCATTGTTCTGAACAATTGTTTTTGGTTGATCCAGTTTTTCTGAATCGCACTAAAAAGTTTTGGCCCAGTGTCGTGTGCGATGATCCATGTTTTCTACTTTATTAATATTTTTTAAATTCATCCCCAAGGGGAAATTCGGTTATTTCAGTTGCTCTTAACACAGTAAGAGTCGAAAAAATCAGATGAAGACATTAGAATAGAAAGGACCATTAATTTAACTCAAAGTAAAGTGACACTAAAGTTAATATAAAAAAAATGCAACTAAAATAAAAATAAATGAAAAGAGCATGAAAGCTAAATAAGCAGGTTGTAACATGCAGAGCCTTTAAGTAATATCAACCTCCTCATGGAGGGAAAAAAGTAAAAAATAAGTGAAAATGAGACTCTGAATGTAGTGGAGTAATACACAGAGTTAACAATTAACAATATTTACACTAAAATTATGAATATATCCATGACAGCACCATTTGTCCGAAGGTACGATTGACAGTTTAAGTGTGTCAGTAATTGTTTGCTCTTTTGCCAAACTCATCTTCAATATCTAAAACATCAAAAATATAAATTATACAGTTTCCTGTGTATAGAAACTTATAGTCCACCCTATTTTAAAACAATAACTACACATGATGATCAAATAAGTTATTATTATTTATTCACATATTTAAATGATTTTTATTTTGTGGTAAGAGTGTTTATATTTTATTTAAGATTTTTTAATTTAATTGTAAATTGTTGAGCATGTAATTTGGATGACCTTTATGTTGATATAAAAAATAAAATTACGTTTATGTAACACATCTTCTAGAATATCTTAAACATAAAAAAATATACATTATAAATTTTCCTATGTATGGAAATGTATAGTTCACCCTATTTTAAAACAGTTACTACACATGATAATAAAAATAAGTTATTACTCTTTATTCACATATTTACAGGATTACTATAAGAGTGTTCATATTGTATTTCAGATTTTTTTTCTTAATTTGTAAATTGTTAAGCATGTAATTTGGGTGACATGTTATGTTAATATAAGAATATTTAGATTATATAAATAAAATGTAAAATCTCACCTCGGGTGCCACGTTGAGTATAGTCCACCCCCTATAAAAACTTTATCTACAAATGATAATACAAATAGGTTATTATTATTTATTCACTTATTTACATGATTGTTATATTGTGGTGAGGGTATTTATATTTAATTTAAGATTTTTTTTAATTATTTTTAAAATGTTAAGCATGTAATTTAGATGACACGTTATGTTAATATAAAAAGATGTTATATATAAAAAATGTAAAACCTCACTTTAGGTGCCATGTTGGGTAGGGCTGGGTCAGGATAACGGTTCAGCAGAAAAGAAGATCTAAATTGAAAATCAAGTTTTGTGCAGTAACACCTGGTCTGGTAATAATCCTGTTTAAACTGGCATAGCCCTGTAGAATTAGTTTAATCAGAAATCTTAAATTCTGTTTTATCCTGTTTGATCCCAGGTCACATTAAATCATGTGATAAACCTCCTGAAGCTCTCAGCTCTCTGATTTCACTCTTCAGGAGGGTTAATGTCACCTTTCATAACCTCCGGCCTCTTAATTGTCTCCAGGTGTCGGAGAGCCTCGTCTGTAACCATGGCGACTTCCTCATCAGAGACTCTCAGTCCAGTCAGGGCGACTTCGTGCTCACCTGCCACTGGGAGCAGAAGACGCAGCACTTCCTGATCCGCAGGACGCTGCTTCAGTCCGGAGAGACCTACACGAGGGTCCAGTTCAGCCTGGAGGGCGAGGCCTTCGACTCGCTGCCCGCCCTCGTGCACTTCTACGTGGGCAGCCGGGCGGCGCTGACGCGGTGGAGCAGCAGTCAGATCCACCGGCCCGTGAACAGGACACTGCCCCTCAGTTACCTGGAGACGGCCTTCGCCACCGCCACCAGCACGCCGCCAGGCCACAGGCGGAGCGGGGAGGAGAGGGTCTGTCCCAGGAGGTGAGGGCTCACGATTTACTGCATTTTACTGAGAAAAACACAAATTCACACAGAGACAACGGGACAGCACGACACTGCACACATCAGGATTTATAAAACACTCAGGCATTAAAATAACAAAGAAACGTTTATTATGATAAAACCTGAAGAAAACCTCATCAAAATCAAAAAGTCCTCAGAACAGCATAAACATGGGAGTATAAAAATGTATTTAAAGAATAAACACACGAAAAAGAAACATCTGAAATAATTAAATAAACATAACATGAAGCAGCTTCCTGCATGACGACCTTCTGATTGTCTCCACAGTCCTTCGTCTCTTCACCAACGAGGAGTCGACGATCCACACGGCCACAGTGAGTTTAAAACTTTCATTTCATCCTCGTTTCCCCTGAGCTGAAGTTTTTAAACACAAATGTGAAGGCATCAAACTGAGGAAGAAGAGACTAACTTCAAGATCTTCTGCAGAGAAATGAAGCAAAAGACAAAGAGTATATATGTTCGTCTTTTGTTTCATAATGATAAATCTGACACACAGTAAAGCTTTTATATTATTATAATACATGGATTTCACATTATAAGTCTCCATAAGTGGAAATTAGATGCTCGTAGCAAAGTGGAAAAAAACGATTCACCAAATGCAAGAAGAGCAAAAAAATGCTGTCAACTTTTTTTTTTAATTCGAACATTTTTCTAGGAAGTTTTTAAATGTCTTCTTATGGCTTTATGCAGAATTTAACTAAATATTCACAAGTGTGTACATCATTATACACCATGACACATGATGACTTACTGTATTACTTTACACACGTGGCTATAACTTCAAATAAACAGCATTATTAATGAATTAAAATATCTCTTAATGAGCTCATAGTGTGTTTATGATGAGTGGCTTCACAGAAATTGTTTCTGAAACTGCTTTCAAAATTAATCTCAGCAAAAATATCCTTTAATTGTAAACCCAAATCCCTTAGGTTTATCAGTGTTGTCAACATTTACATCTTTATTTTTCTCCTAAAATCCAGCAGCAACTCTCGTAAGTTTATAAATAAAACACTGTTTCTGCATCAGTGCATTCATTAAAGGATTATCTTAACATAGTAATTTACACATTTACATTCATGCGCCCCCCAAACAAACCAAAACTCTTAATCTATGAGAAAAAGAAAAACAAACTCCAAACACAACATCATTAGAAATACTAAACTAATCCTGTTATGTCCTGTAAGTAGAAACGTGAGCTTCGATGTTCAGCCTTTGTTATCAACAGTAATTTAACACTTTTATGCAGAGTTAACTACAGTAGGCAGATTTTTAAATAAATTTTAAACCATTCAGTTTGCAGCTCCGTGTCCCAACGAACAGGTGGTAAACACCAAAACCGTTCTCTCAAGTTTCATAAAATTATGATCTTTGTATTTTTTCCCACAAAGAGGTAACTGCGCCACACCCTTCAGGAATAAGAATTAAATCTTTCTTTTCTCAAAGAATCAGTCAGGTAAAAACACGTTAGGAACAGTGTTAAGCAGATTGTAAAAATACTTTCTTATATATTTTTGTCTGTGACCATAAATTAATCTGTCCACCCAGAGGCTTTAGAGTATGTTCTGTTGATTATGCCTGTATTCAGATTTAACCTTAGTAGGGTCCTCGCCAAAGGAGAAGGACCCAATAGTTTTTGTATCATTTCTTTCTTATTATTATTCACCTGGGGGGGACAAATAAACCTTAATTTGACCCCCTAAACATGCTCAAAAACTCACCAAAACTGGCACACACCTCAAACTTGGTAAAAAATTTTGATAAAATGAAAAAATGAACCCATAACAAAATGATCTCCTCCTAGGCCGTAAACGGTATCAGGTCTAAATGCACAGGGAAGACACACTAGACATTGATGATCAAGAGTTATGAAGGAGTTTGTAGTTTCTCAAACGGTTTCTGAATGATGAGCTCTCAAAGTTGGTGAACCCCAAAAAGGCCCTGGCTGCTCCTCCCATTCAAATGAATGGGAAAGGAAAACTCAGATTTAGACAGCCTGTAGCAGTTAGGCCTCTACAGAAAATAACAAAGGTGCTAGAGCTTTAAAACTGACACGGTTGTATTCCTGATAAAATGTACCATAAAAAAGTGCAATGTTTGTAGAGATTTGGTCAAAATTGTGGCCTCTGTGAAAAAATGTTTCAGAGTTTTCATTGCTGTGCTGCTGAGGCCAGTTGTGATGATGTCACTCCCTGATTGACAGTTGAGTGCAGGTGTAACACACACCCATTATAAAGACTGAGGCTCCTGACAGTCCAATGCTGCTTGCAGCTTTAATTTTGTATTTTTGATTTAAATTTATGTTGAAAGTCAGATTTTTATAGTGTAATTTAAGATGCTATGAGGAGTTTCTAAGTAATTACAAAAAGTCTCCCTTTTAGATATATGCCTGATGGAAATACACACTTATCGATGAGTTTTATAGCATCAAAATAGGTTATCTATAAATGCTATTCCTTAGCTATTCCTAGCTATTCCTTAACAGGGCTGGACTGGCCTGGATATTCAACTTCAGGAACAAGATCCTGCCGTTGTGATTTAAAAATGCATGCATGATTTTTTTTTTCTTTTTTGTTATAGAAAGAACATAAAAGCTAGAATAGAACAGAATAGATCTGTTTTGGATCTTTGCAATAATCTGACCATGAAATGCTCCTCCAAACAAATAACTTTATTGGAATTTTAAACATTTCTTCAACATTCACTGATCACAGTTGAACAGAGTCTGCTTATTGTTGATTAATTTATTTAGAACAACAGAAAGATAAAAACAGAAATAAGGTGCTTGATGACATATCCAGATGTAGGAAAAGAAAATGAACAATAAAATTTAAAGATATATTTATTCCCTTTTCTGTCATCGTCCTATCAGTAAGAACAAGAGGCAATATGTTAATGCTCTGCTTTAATTCAAAATGATTTTGAACATATTGATTATATTTTTTCACAAATAAGTACAGATTCAAGTTTTTAGGGTTACAGCAGGTCATTGTGGAGACACAATGTCAACACAATAAGATATAAAAACAAAAATCGAAGAGACCTGGAGTGCAGGATGATATTCAAGTATCTGCTCAAAATGACTGGAATGTAAACTTAAGGGGACAAAAATATATGTGCTCGAATATGACAAAAATGATAAATGCTTGGACACTGTGCCAAAAATGGTCAGATTCACAACAACCACCACAAAACCGAGTCAACAAGACTTTTTAAATGGACGATAAACTGAAGCAGTATTGTCTAGATTCTAGAAAATTAAATCAAACAGTGATATTTTGCAAATGTTCAGCCCTGATAACTTAACATCTAACATCTGAATAGTTTGTCGGATTAAACTGTTAATCCACAAAGTTTTGTCGCAATGTTTGCTGAACAAAATTAAATCATTGTGATAACTATTTCTACCAAGAAGGTTATGTTTTCTTTTCTTGGTGTTTGTTTGCTTGTTAACAGGATACCTCAAAAAGTCATGAACAGACATTTTCAGGGAATGTCTGTTCATGGCAGATGAGTCATGATTGGATGTCAGAAGTCAAATGCAGTAACTTTTTCAGTGATTTCTTAACAGTGTCAGGGGGCAGTCTTTCCCATTTTTTGACCGAAAACTCGCCTGACAACTTTGGAAATGCCTTGGCAGAGGTTAGTGATTATTCAGCATGATTCCAAGTTGATTTTAAAACAAAATTATTGCAGAA
The DNA here is from genome assembly GCA_036419115.1 of Scarus forsteni. NCBI lineage: Eukaryota > Metazoa > Chordata > Actinopteri > Labriformes > Labridae > Scarus > Scarus forsteni. The sequence goes on along the minus strand of JAZDUH010000005.1, from coordinate 134,806 downwards.
ATTTTAATGATTATGTGAAGAATTTTTATTCAGGGGCAGATATGTTATCGTAAATTGTCCTAAAAGATTACTAATACACATTTCAGGTCTGATTCTACACAAATAAGTTGAAGACATGTCAGCAATTACTATGTAAATTAAAAAAAATGATTCACTCATTATTTTAAAGACTGTTTGTCATACCTGTGCAGAGTTTGGAAACTCTACCTTGAGTGAAAATGATCTCATGTACATTAAAAAACAGATTTCTAGCCATAATACAGGCACAGACATGCAGAGAAAGGCACTTAGAGTCCAGAAAACATTAAATGGTTCATTCATACCTTTATACACCCTGAAGAAGTGGTGTTGTGATTTAGAATTCTGCCTTCTTGATTGTGGCAAAAATCATTATCACAATTATTTTGTTAGTTTTAAGATCAGAATTATGAAACACAGTTACTCACATGCTATCATTGAACGCAAAAGCTTTTGACAATATCAAGTTTAACATTAATTAAAGTGCAATACATGGAAATATGCTTGTAAAAATAAAAAAATCTCAAAATAATTCTAATGATAATGGAAAAAATAACATGTTCGATATGTATTGCAGGAGAGTAATCTTGTCATCATGAGTACTCGGTTCTTATGATTGTGAACGGCAGTAATTGTAATTAAAATTAATTAAATTTAGATTGATTGCCCTACTCTTTTTTGGTACATAAAGGTCAGTAGAGACGAGGGAAAGAGCTCAAAAACATTGCAAGTTATATGGTTAGCTGAGTCACTAACCTGGAGACTTGCTCAATTGAATAGACTTGTGTTTCAACCGGGCAGTGTCACCACTGAACCTAAAATGCTGGACTTTTATTTTGAAATGCCAGCAGGAAGTCAAACAATGTCTAACATTGAAGCCTAGGATGTATCTACATGCAGGCCTCAGCTTCAAACTTTAACTCTTGAGACATGAACATGGTTTTCATCTCTAGAGTGAACTACACTCTTGCAATGCAAACAGTTAAATTCTCATGTAGAGGTTGCCCTGCTTTTATGATCATTATGGGATGTTAACATAATCATAGTTGAAACTCAGTTAATCAGCTCACAGTTCTGCCCACTCAACTCTTGTCTGTTTGTTCAGGTAAACTTTAAAAAATCAGAAAATGTGCAATGTTAGCAAAGAATCAGAGGTAAATTCAGTTACAAAAAGCAGTTTCATTTTTGTAAGAATCAAGATTAAATCAAACAAAACAGACTTCATAAAAGCATAAACTACTCCCTCTTCACTTTGGCTCTACAAAAAATTCTGCGACATATAAACCTGACTGCAGTGACAAAAACAGTCAACACAAGAAGAAATACAACCATCAGAAAAGCCATCACGTCAATGCAGTAGTACTGGATTTTGGACATCTTATAGGACTCTGATATTAGATGTTTGGCTCCTTTGTGCCTCATGACGAACTCGATCCAGAACATGGCACGGTCCAAGGGTTTCATCGGCTGATCTCTCTGCAGGTTGGACAGTTTTGTCATCGTCTCCCTGTAGGATGGATCATAGAGCACCTCCTTTAGAGCCTCTAGGAAGATGTCCTTGTTCACAGTTGCGATGTCCACGACTTTGGCGACTCCTTTCACTTTCATCCTGAAAAAGTTGTCCAGCTGGTCGAACATGAGAGGAAGGCCGACAAGAGGGACACCATGGTAGATGGCCTCTTGTATTCCATTGGTGCCTCCGTGGGCCACAAACAGTCTGGTCTTTGGGTGACCCAGGAGGTCATTTTGAGGCAGCCAGTCCAAGAGTAAGGTGTTGTTGCCAAGGGTGGATGGTCTTTGTCCTTTGTACCTCCAGATCACCTTCTGGGGGAGTTGGGCAAAGGCAGCAGCAATGTCTTCAGTGATGTCAAAAGGGAGTTTTTCTACCAGGGTTCCTAATGTCATAATGATGACACCATGCTCTCCAGAGCTCTGGACAAAGTCCTCCAGCTCTTTGGACAGAGGTTTGGAGGGTTTGCACTGGAACCCTGACATGTAGATGATGTTTGGCATGGTGGGTCGAGGGAACTCAAAGACAAAGTCATTCCTCATCAGCCAGATGTCTGCTGACTGAAACAGCTCCATGTAGTGCACGTCCTCGCCAAAGTATTTGTGGACGAATGGGATGTAGATTGGATCTGCCATATACCAGATTTGTAAACGTGTAAAGGCATAATACAGGATGTTTTTGACCCGCTGGGAAAATGTCATCTTGTCGGTCAGCTCTGCCATTGGTATTGGTATGTAGGACAGTGGTGAAGGTGCAATTGCAAAATGACCCTCACCCTGGACGGTCCACCTGACATTAAATACAAGTGGAAGTCCCAAACGATGACCCAGGAGTGTCCCAAAACCAAGAGCTGGGTCAGTAAGAACCAGGTCATACTTGGCATCATGGAAGCTCTGCATAAGTTCTTTATTCTCAAATACTTCCTCTGCCATTTGTACAATTTGTTTATGCAGCTGATAGAGTTCCTGGAACAGCTCGTACTCCAGAGACATGCGAGCCAACACTGAGGCACCATGCCGTCGCATGTCGATCATTTTCATCACAAAGATCCCCATCTGTTCTTCCTCTAATCCAGTCGGAGTGTTGATAGTGATGGACTTGTAGTGCGGAGACTCCGCCTTGATGTACCAGCTGTCTGTGGCACGCAGCACTGTGATCTCATGGCCTCTGGAGTGCAGTTCTTCAATCAGGACGTTCATATTGATCCAGTGGCTTCCATCCACAGGGCACACCAGGATTTTCCCTCCATGGACTAAGTTTGAAGTGCAGAGCAGCACTGCAAGTGCGAGTAAAGTTAGTCGGTACATCTCTGAAAGACATGAGAAGATATAAAGATGTCAGAGTTGTCTTTCAAGTAAATATTGGGAAACATGCATTTATGTTGCTGTTTAAGAGTATGTAAGAGAAGATGACTGAAATTACCTGCCTGCCTAATGGACCAATGATACAGAGACTCATCACTTAAGGCATAGCTACACTTTATTGTTAGTAGAGAGACAGTGGATAGGCTTGTGAAAGGGGGGGAGAGAGTAGGGGAAGACACAATGCAAACTGGTCCCAGGTGGATTCGACCCTGGACCGACAGAAGAAAGTACATGGGATGCCTGGTTGCGAACCACTCCGCCAAACCAGCACCCCCACTAAGAACATCTTAAAGCTGCGTAGACACCATACGCCGAACAAAGTCTGAGCAATTACCATACATTGAAAGTAAAACAATATGTGGTGAAATTGTCTTGTATTTGATACGAATTACTGCAACATGCTCTTCAGCTTGACAAATTCCCCCAAAGTCAATCAGCTGGAAGTGAACTGATAGGATCAGTTATTCATAATTCGGGATTTTAATTGAAAAAACAATTGTAGTCAAGAGTAGAACTTACTTAAGGAATCAATATCAGTTGTCTTTCAAATCAAGGAGGTTGCATCTCTTAAGAGGCAGTCAGCAGAAACGACACCAAAGTAGTTAAAGATGTGATTGTGGCAGACGGGAAACAGAAGAGGTCAAAACTGTGAGCTCATCTTTGTGACTAGGCATTGGATGTCAGGAGTGGGGTGTTGACAAAGTTGTTTTCCCTGAATACATTTGGAGGCATGTGCTTTCTCCCACAGAAAATCTAGCCTTGCAGAGCGGACGAGCCTGCCTAATTCTGAAATCAAATGTGTCCGTCTTGCCTCCATTGTCCAACAACTTCACTCAGCTAAATGCTTAATCAGGGAAGAGAGGCGGGAGCAGCAGACTTGACAACAACAGGAAGTGACTGCATGTTTGAAAACAATGGTGGCTTCTGAAGCGTCTCAATAACTGCATTTTTTTAATCAAAAAAGGACTCCATTTTTTTAAAAAGAGGAGAAAAGAACATCACTTGAAGCTTGTCTTATGGGAAATCATGTTGTTGCTCTTCTCCTGACCGGGATCACTGCTGGAAAACTGGTAGAGAGTAAGGAAGTCCTCCACGGACATGCTGGTTAGCCTGTGGTCGTCATGGTTACTCAGTGAGACTTGGCAAAATCTGCTTTCCTCAACCGTTTATTGGGAAAACTTGGTAGAGATTGTCTTTGACGAGGCTAATGTCATATATATAGGAGTTAAATTATCCATCTGTGTGGTATAATTTAATGTAAAACTATACTCTTAAGGAAGTTTAAGCAAAAGGCTGTAACGGCTAACTGTTATTAGCCACTAGCCGTAGTCGCTATGTATGCTACGTCATACGTAACAGTGTTGCTTGATGCAGATTGGTCTGTGATGAATGTGTCGAGCTGAAAAGTCACAAGCTGCTGTAGTTTTTGAAGGTTCTGCCCCTGAAAATATTTTCCAACGGCTCTTTTTCAGAATAATTAGTGAAATATTCCAATATGCAACTGTCCATCTGGTGTGTCAGGTTACAGAAAACTCAAGCAACGAGAGAATTGATCAGGACATTTAAATCCGCACTGGGACTGTCACCTTAAATTTGATATTCAAAAAAACCTTCGAACATGGGGATAAATGTATGAATCGTAAATAAATATAAGAATGTAAAATATTGAGTTTTGTGGCACAGCAGGGAGCTTTGAGCAGTGAAGACTTTTCACCAGCAGAGGGTGCTCTCAGCTCAGCTTGACTGTCAGCCACATACGCTTCTCTCTTTACCTCAAAAAACAAGGAGTCGCCACTCCAAGCGGACATTCATAGCACGGAATCATCTGAGAAGCGCTGTACAGTAGTATCTTGGGTTCTACACCGTTGACTGAAAACTTAAAGTCAAATACTGAGCTGTGTGTCGGTTATGTGCAAAGCAGTTTATCACTTGTCCTGCAAATCAAATTTTCAGGCTCAACCATCGTCTTTCATCCAAGTTCTACAACTAAGTGCAGTGGCGCTTCGTCAAAAGTTCAATCCCATGTGACTGCAGGTTTTTTGATAGGCCCGTATGAGAGAGTCTCTGTCCATTACTGGGGCGCTCAGCATAACCAAATATCCTCAGTTATTTGGGTGTATGTTCGAAAAGCCAATTGATTTTTAGGAAAAGTGACAGCCTTTATCAGCATGAATAAAACCTTAAGTGCCCCCCAAAAAAGGCATCCAGTTTGCTCATCAAGGGCATCAACACTCAACCACACCTGCGATCTTAACTGCTTCCTGCTTAATTTGTGGCTGCTGTGACTTGACACATCGAGTATGAAAATGGCGACACATCCCTGTGTGATTCACCCTTAAGTGATGTTTAAAATGAAGTTTATTAGTCTTGTCATATTTGAGATACATTTTACAGAGAGGTCAGTCTGCACTTTGAAGAGAAACCTCTGGTTAATGACTGACTCTAAGTCTGAAAACTGGACCACCTAAAACTGATGGAAGTCATTGTGTTTGAGGTCAACTGAATCACATCATCTGCATAATGCAGAAAGTTAGAAAGAGTAGTTTCTGAGAGACCGTCATGCATTCTGATGGTTTTTATTTGGGGTAATTTGATATTGTCATAGTCTCTCTCTCTCTCTCTCTCTCTCTGTCTGTGTGTGTGTGTATATATATATATATATATATATGTGTGTGTGTGTGTGTGTGTGTGTGTGTGTGTATATATATATATATGTATATATATAGATAGAGAGAGAGAGAGAGAGAGAGAGAGATACATACACACATACATTCATTCCTACATATGTGTGTAGTTAGATGTAAATATTTCTAAATTCATACAGCTACAGATGCATCCATACAGGCAGATCCAAAGGGACTAAAACCAAGAATTTATGACAGCGACAAATCCAGTGGCACCCAGAAAATAGATTTGTTCTCAACATATTGGTCTCCACTGAATACAGATTTAATTAATGTAAGCCTCTTGAGATGTGGTATTTTATTTTCAAGAGGGTAGTCATGTCTGTATTGTTGTAAATATAGTTACTATGGATTTATAATTAATACAACAATGGACAGTGAGATAAATCATGTATTAAAATTAGTATCTATAATAACCATAATCAGGAAAAGAATTATGTTGATTAGTTTAACAGCATCCAACTGAACTGCCATTAAGTGGGTTCAACTAGTGTAAAGTATGAATTTCCATACATTTACACCAGTTAAAGTCCAGCCAGTGAGAGTCTAAATAAATATTTTTGGTTTGTTTTCACACTGGAATTCTAAACTTGGACGAATTTTCCATAATAATCCAAATGCTAGTAGTTAAGATTGTTTATCACACTGGATAAATCCATCCATCCATCATCTACACTGCTTACACCTGTTGGTGTGGTGGGGACTTAAGCCTATCCAAGCTGTCCTAACCATTATGTACTTTTAACTTTTCTAAATTATATTTACGACATGGCCAGCGACGTGAAGCTATAATCAGAACAGACTTTTACTTTGAGGATTTTGCACTGATCTGACCATGAAAGACTCACAAGGCAGCTTCTTTAGACAAATAACTTTAATGAAAATATTAATAATTTCTACACCATCAGCAACACGGAGTTGGACAGAATCTACTCATTGTTGATTCATTTATTTAGAACAGAAAGAGAAATACAGAAGTTAGTTGCCTGATGACAAATCCAGATGTCGGAAGAGAAAATTAACAATAAAATTTAAACAATGTTTTCATTCCCTTTTCTTTCTTTGTCCCTTCAGTGCTTTTGCAGTACATTGTTGTCAAGAAAATGGTAGGAACAAGAGGCAATTTGTTAATGTTTTGCTTTAATTTAGAAATAATTTTAAACATATTTTTCCACAAATTAAGACTGAATCCCACAAAGAGAAAGTGTTTTCCTTGAAAACATTGTTAGTTTATTTCCGCTCTTTTGGCAGCAATCATCATTCAACTAAACAAAGGCATTTTAATAACATATTGTGAATTCAGAAATGTCATGGTTAATTTTCTGTCATTACAGCAGGTGATTGTGGAGAATCAATGTCAACAAGATAAGATATGAAAACAAAAATCAGAGAACTGGAGTGAAGGATGATATACAGGTATAGTCTCAAAATGGTTGCAATATAAACTCAATGATGGCATAAATACATGTGCATAATTATGGTGAAAATGACAAATATTGGATCACTTTGTCTTCTAAAATGGTTGTACCTGCGATGACCACAGATGAGTTTAACATAAACCCAGTCAAACATGCTTTTTAAGAGATGATTAAATAAAACAACTTTGTCTAGATTCTAGAAAGTTTAATTGAAATACTGCAAAATTGGTTGCAGTAGGGAAAAGTCTTGCAATTTGATTATTTTTGCAAATGTTTGGCCATGACTACCTAATTCCTTCTGAACAGTTTAGTGGGTTAATTAATCCAATAAGCAAGAGGTCAGTGGTTCGACTTCTCATCCCAGGTGGACCCAAATTCAAAAAACTTTTTCACCATCAAGCACTACTAAGATGTACAACAGCATTTGCTTGTTGAATGAAAGTATGATTATAATGATTTCTCCATCTTTTATTGATTGGTAATATGATAACTCGATAAGTTATAATGATTTTTAAGGAACGGTGGTCACTGCTCAAGAGACAAGTGAGTAGATTTTGGTTGTGACCTGTAATCAAATGAAGGAACTTTTTTAAATTATTTCTAAACACTCAACTCTTGTCCATGTTTAGGAAGAACGTAGAAAAAAACAAAAAGATAAACCCACAACAACATGTAAAGTTGGCTGACAATCAGAGGTAAATTAAGTAAAAGAAAGTATTTTACCCTTTTTAAGAATCAAAATTAAATCAAACAAAACAGAATTCATAACAGCATAAACTACTCCTTCTTCACTTTGGCTCTACAAAAAACTCTGCGACATATAAACCTAACTGCAGTGACAAAAACAGTCAACACAAGAAGAAATACAACTGCCAGAAAGGCCATCACGTCAATGCAGTAGTACTGGATCTTGGACATCTTATAGGACTCTGATATTAGATGTTTGGCTCCTTTGTGCCTTATAACGAACTCGATCCAGAACATGGCACGGTCCAAGGGCTTCATCGGCTGATCTCTCTGCAGGTTGGACAGTTTTGTCATCGTCTCCCTGTAGGATGGATCATAGAGCACCTCCTTTAGAGCCTCTAGGAAGATGTCCTTGTTCACAGTTGCGATGTCCACGACTTTGGCGACTCCTTTCACTTTCATCCTGAAAAAGTTGTCCTGCTGGTCAAACATGAGAGGAAGGCCAACAAGAGGGACACCATGGTAGATGGCCTCTTGTATTCCATTGGTGCCTCCATGGGCCACAAACAGTCTGGTTTTTGGGTGACCCAGGAGGTCATTTTGGGGCAGCCAGTCCAAGAGTAAGGTGTTGTTGCCAAGGGTGGATGGTCTTTGTCCTTTGTACCTCCAGATCACCTTCTGGGGGAGTTGGGCAAAAGCAGCAGCAATTTCTTCAGTGATGTCAAAAGGGAGTTTTTCTACCAGGGTTCCTAATGTCATAATGATGACACCATGCTCTCCAGAGCTCTGGACAAAGTCCTCCAACTCTTTGGACAGGGGTTTGGAGGGTTTGCACTGGAACCCTGACATGTAGATGATGTTTGGCATGGTGGGTCGAGGGAACTCAAAGACAAAGTCATTCCTCATCAGCCAGATGTCTGCTGACTGAAACAGCTCCATGTAGTGCACGTCCTCGCCAAAGTATTTGTGAACGAATGGGATGTAGTTTGGATCTGCGACATACCAGATTTGTAAACGTGTAAAGGCATAATACAGGATGTTTTTGACCCGCTGGGAAAACGTCATCTTGTCGGTCAGCTCTGCCATTGGTACTGGGATGTAGGACAGTGGTGAAGGTGCAATTGCAAAATGTCCCTCACCCTGGATGGTCCACCTCACATTATATACAAGTGGAAGTCCCAAACGGTGGCCCAGAAGTGGCCCGTAACCAAGAGCTGGGTCAGTAAGAACCAGGTCATACTTGGCATCATGGAAGCTCTGCATAAGTTCTTTATTCTCAAATATGTCCTCTGCCATTTCTAATAATAGCTTACTCATCTTATAAAATTCCTGGACCAGCTCGTACTCCAGGGATAAGCGAGCCCACACTGAGGCACCATGCCGTCGCATGTCGATCATTTTCATCACGAAGATCCCCAACTGTTCCTCATCTAATCCACCTGGAGCGTTGATAGTGATGGACTTGTAGTGCGGAGACTCCGCCTTGATGTACCAGCTGTCTGTGGCACGCAGCACTGTGATCTCATGGCCTCTGGAGTGCAGTTCCTCAATCACCACCTTCATATTGATCCAGTGGCTTCCATCCACAGGACATACTAGGATTTTCCCTCCATGGACCGAGTGTGAAGTGCAGAGCAGCACTGCAAGTGCCAACAAGGTCAGTCTGTACATCTCTGAAAGACATGAGAAGATTGGACTCTTCTTTTTGATGAAAAAAAAGGCACTTGCATTTTGCAAATGTAGCATAGGTAAATGAAAATGCTAACAGGACCTGCCTAATGGACCAGAGATACATCACTCATGACACAGCTACACTAAAAACATCTTTAAGCTGTGTTGATGAAATACAGTGCTGTATTATATGCCTCATTTGCATGACAATTTGTGGTGAAATTGTCATTTACCTCTACATCTGCTCTCCTACCCTCAGTTATGGTCGTGAGCTGTGGGTAGAGACTGAAAGATCAAAATCCCAGGTAAGTGGCTGAAATCTGGGCTGGTATCTGGGCTCTGCCTTTGACGCCCAGATCATAAATCTATTCTTATCATATTTGTCTCTGCTGAATATAGATTTATGAAAGGTTAGCCTTTTCAGATGTGGCATGTCATTTTCAAGAGGTTCCTCATGTCTATATGGTGGCAAAGATAGTTATTATGGATATATAATCAACACAGCCATGGAGAGATCAATCAATAATTACGATCAACATCTGTAATGAAAATGATCTGACTGACATAGCAGCATCTAGCTGAATTGCCATTAAGAGGGTTCAACTAATATAAAGTATAAATTTCCACACATTTACACAAATTAAAGTCTAGCCAATAAGACTCTGAAGTATTTTTGGTCTGCTTTTGCTCTGGCATTCTGAACTTAGTGGAATTTCCCATATTAACCCAAATGTTTATTGAAAGTTTATTATGAGGGTGGGCAGGACTCAGCTGAGGTCATAGGGGAAGTTTGAGTTACTTCTTCTATAAAATGCATTCATGCAGTCAATCAAGCATACAAACAGAACATCTAATGTCTCATCAGTCATTTAATGAAGGTCCACCCATCCATTCATCCATTTTTCCATCTTCTTCCACTCATCTGTAGTGGGGTTGTGTCAGTAGCAGCCTGAACAGGGAAGCCCAGACTTCCCTCTCCCCAACTACCTTGTCCAGCTCTTCCAGGGGAATCGCAAGGCTTTCCCAGGCCAGCTGCAAGACATGGTCTCTCCAGCATGTCCTGGGTCTTCCCTGGGGCTGCCTACCGGTCGAACATGCCCAAAACACCTCACCAAGGAGGCATCCAGGGGGCATCCTGACCAGATGCCCGAGCCACCTCAGCTGGCTTCTATGATCCCGCAGGAGCAGCAGCTCTCCTCTGAGCCCCTCCCAGATGACCGAGATTCTGACCCTGTCTCTTAGGGAGAGCCCAGACACCCTGCAAAGGAAACCCATTTCGGGCGCTGTATTTTCATTGGTCATGACCCCAACTTGTGACCAACTGGTAAATCAAGAGCTTCGCATTTCAGCTCAGCTCCTTTTTTACCACGACAGAGTGCGTATCACTGCAGATGCCGCACCAATCTGCCTGTCTATCTCCCAGTCCATCCTAACTTCGCTTGTGAACAAGACCCCAAGATAGTAGAACTCCTCTACTTGGGGTAGAATCTCATCCCCAACCCGGAGAGGGCACTCCACCCTCCCCCAAGCGGGGACCATGGACTCGGATTTTGGGGTATTGATTCTCATCCCAGCCACTTAAGACAGCTGTAGGTCACAGTTTGATGAAGCCAACAAAACCACATCACCTGCAAAAGCAGCAACCGAATCCTGAGGTCACCAAACTGGAACCCCTCAACGCCCTGGCTGTGCCTAGACATTTTGTCCATAAAAGTAATGAACAGAATCGGTGACAAAGGGCAGCCCTGGCGGTGTCCACCCCTTGCTGGAAACGACTCAGATGTACTACTGGCAATACAAACCAGACTCTGGCACCGGTCATACAGGGAATGGACTGCCTGTATCAGGGAGCCCTCTACCCCCCACAGGACCCCACGAGGAACATGGTCTAATGCCTTCTCCAAGTCCACAAAGCACATGTAGACTGGTTGGGAAAGCTCCCATGCAACCTTGAGCATCCTATGGTGGGTATTGAGCTGGTCCACAGTTCTACGACCAGGACAAAAACCACATTGCTCCTCCTGAATCCGAGGTTCTACAATCTGTCAGAACCTCCTCTCCAGTAGCCCTGAATAGACCTTACCAGGGAGGCTGAGGAGTGTGATCCCTCTGGCTGGAGCACACCCCCCGGTCCCCCTTCTTGAAAAGGAGGATCACCATCCCAGTCTGCCAATCCAGTTGCACTGTCCCTGATCTCCACACAATGTTGCAGAGCCGTGTCAGCCATGACAGCTTTACAACAGCCAGGGCCTTGAGGAACTCCACCCTCTCATCCACCCCCAGTGCCCTGCCACCAAGGAGTTTTTTGACCACCTCAGTGACCTCTGCTCCAGAGATAGAAACGCCCACTGCAGAGTTCCCCAGGTCTGCTTCCACACTGGAAGATGTGCTGGTGGGATTGAGGAGGTCCTCAAAATGTTCCTTCCACCAATCCAGTATGTCCTGAGTCGAGGTCAGCAGCGCACCATCCCCACTATAGACAGTGTTGACAGCACACTGCTTCCCCTTCCAGAGACACTGGATGGTGGTCCAGAATCTCTTCAAATTGAAGCCACAGCTCAACCTTACAGCCACAGCTCCAATCAGCCGCCTCAACAATACAGGCCTGGAACAAGGCCCATGGACTCAATTCTCCCTGCCTCCAGGTGGTGATCAGTTGACAGCTCCTTCCCTCTCTTCACCCGAGTGTCCAAAACATGCAGCCGCAAGTCTGATGATACGACTGCAGTCGATCATCAAACTGTGTCCTAGTGTGTCCTGGTGCCAAGTACACATGTGGAAACTCTTATGCTTGAACATGGTGTTTGTTAGGGACAATCTGTGACCAGCACAGAAGTCCAATAACAAAACACTGCTTGGGTTCAGATCAGGGGGGCCGTTCCTCCCAATCACACCCCTGCAGGTCACACTGTCATTGCCGATGTGAGCGTTGAAGTCCCCCAGAAGAACGAGGAAATCCCTAGAAGGGGCACTCTCCAGCAGCCCTCAAGGGAATACAAAAAGGGTGGATACTCTGAACTGTTGTTTGATGCATAAGCACACTTGGGATAAATCCATCCATCCATCATCTACACTGCTTACACCTGTTAGGGTAGTGGGGACTTGGGCCTATTCTAGCTGACACTGAGTAAGAGGCAGGGGACATTCTGAAGTGGTCACCAGCCAATCACAGGACCACATAGAGCGACAGACAGCCATTCTTTCACACACTTAACATTAATTTAGAGGCACCAATTAGCCTAATGAGCATGTATATGGTCTGTAGGAGGAAGGAGTACCCAGGGAATAGAATATCTGCCAGGAAGCTCCTTGCTGTCTTCCTTGTCCTGTCAGTAGAAGTTGAGTGACAGGTTTGCCATCTACTTTGTTGGTTATTGAAACGATCCGATCAAGTTTGTTCTCCAGTCTGCACTTCAATGACTTTCCCAGGCAAAGAGATGCTAAGTTAGGACAATTTTAGCATTTGATTTGAACTCACATCTTGAGATTTGCTTAGCGATGCCACTGAGTTTTAGTATTAAACCATTATGAGCTTTTACCTTTGAGATTATATTCACAACATGGCTGGCAATGTGAAGCTATAATCAGGACATGGACTTTGAGTATTTTGCACTGATCTGACCATGAAAGAGTCCCAAGGCAGCTTCTTTAGACAAACAACTTTATTGAAAATATTACACATGTGTATTTCATTAGCAGCTCACATTTGGACAGAGTCCACTCATTGATGATTCATTTATTTAGTACAGAAAGAGAAATACAGAAACTAGCTTCCTCATGAAGAATCCAGAGGTAAGAAGAGGCAATGAACAATTAAAACGTACAAATATATTGCATTCCCCTTTCTTTCCTTGTCCCTTCAGTGTTTTGCAGTACATGGCTATCAACAAAATGGTAGGATCAAGAGGCAATATGTTAATGTTTTGCTTTTATTTTGATTTTTTTTCAACATGTTTTTCCACTAATTAGGTCAGAATCACACAGAGAAAAAAATGTTTCCCATTGAAACATTTTGAGTTTTGTTTCTGCTCTTTTGTCAGCAATCATCATCAGCACATTCAAGGCATTTTAATAGTGTATTGTGAATTTAGAAATGTTCTGGATAAGTTTCTGTCATTAATGTGGAGACTCACTGTCAATAAGATAAGATATTAAAACAAAAATCCCAGAGACATGGAATGAAGGATGATATTCAGGTATTGGCTCAAATTGGCTGGAATATAAACTTAAGGAGGCATTAAATGAAATGAAAACATGAGTATAATTTTCCCTGTGTGTTTATTTTATTGTTAAAATGGTAACTCAAAAAGCTATTGACAGATTTTCAGGGAATTTCGGTCACAGCCCAAAAGAGATGTTTTAAGATATTGGTTGTAATCTGAAGTCATGAAGAATTATTTCTGAACACTCAATAGTCTTACATGTGTTTGGGAAAAACTTGGAAAAAACACACAAAAATGTGTAATTTTTGCTGAGAATAAGAGGAAAACTCAATATCAAAAAGCTCTTAATTTCTTTTATAAATCGAAATTAAATCATTAAATAAACAAACATCATACCAAGCACAAACTACTCCTTCTTCACTTTGCCTCTACAAAAAACTCTGCGACAGATAAACCTGACTGCCATGACAAAAACAGTCAACACGAGGAGAAACACAGCTGTCAGAAAAGCAAACACATCGATGCAGTAGTACTGGATTGTGGACATCTTGTACGACTCCGTTCTGAGATGTTTGGCTCCTTTGTGCCTCATGACGAACTCGATCCAGAACATGGCACGGTCCAAGGGTTTCATTGGCTGATCTCTTTGCAGGTTGGACAGTTTTGTCATTGTCTCGCTGTAGGATGGATTATAGAGAACCTCCTTTAGAGCCTCTAGGAAGATGTCCTTGTTCACAGTTGCAATGTCCACCACTTTGGCGACTCCTTTTGCCTGCATCCTAGAGAAGTTGTCCTGCTGGTCAAACATGAGAGGAAGTCCAACAAGAGGGACACCGTGGTAGATGGCTTCTTGTACTCCATTGGTGCCTCCATGGGCCACAAACAGTCTGGTCTTTGGGTGACCCAGGAGGTCATTTTGAGGCAGCCAGTCCAAGAGTAAAGTGTTGTTGCCAAGGGTGGATGGTCTTTGTCCTTTGTACCTCCAGATCACCTTCTGGGGGAGTTGGGCAAAAGCAGCAGCAATGTCTTCCGTGATGTCCAAAGGAAGTTTTTCTACCAGGGTTCCTAATGTCATAACGATGACACCGTGCTCTCCAGAGCTCTGGACAAAGTCCTCCAGCTCTTTGGACAGAGGTTTGGAGGGTTTGCACTGGAACCCTGACATGTAGATGATGTTTGGCATGGTGGGTCGAGGGAACTCAAAGACAAAGTCATTCCTCATCAGCCAGATGTCTGCTGACTGAAACAGCTCCAGGTAGTGCACGTCCTCGCCAAAGTATTTGTGAACGAATGGGATGTAGTTTGGATCAGTGACATACCGAATTTGTAAACGTGTAAAGGCGTAGACCAGAATATTTTTGACCCGCTGGGAAAACGTCATCTTGTCGGTCAGCTCTGCCCCTGGTACTGGGATGTAGGACAGTGGTGAAGGTGCAATTGCAAAATGCCCCTCACCCTGGACAGTCCACCTGACATTGAATACAAGTGGAAGTCCCAAACGATGACCCAGGAGCACTCCTGGACCAATACCTGGGTCAGTAAGAACCAAGTCATACTTGGCATCATGGAAGCTCTGCATAAGTTCTTTATTCTCAAATATTTCCCCCACCATTTGTAGTAGTAGCTTATGCATCTGATAGAATTCCTGGACCAGCTCATATTCCAAAGATAAGCGAGCCCACATTGATGCACCATGCCGTCGCATGTTGATCATTTTCATCACAAAGTCCCCAAACTGTTCCTCATCAAATCCAGCTGAAGAGTTTATAGTGATGGACTTGTAGTGTGGCGACTCTGCCTTAATGTACCAGCTGTCTGAGGCACGCAGCACTGTGATCTCATGGCCTCTGGAATGCAGTTCCTCAATCAGGACCTTCATATTGATCCAGTGGCTTCCATCCAAAGGGAACACCAGGATTTTCCCTCCTTGGACCAAGTGTGAAGTGCAGAGCAGCACGGCAAGTGCCAGAAAGGTCAGTCGGTACATCTCTGAAAGTCATGAGAAGATATAAGGAGATCAGAGATTCTTTTAAAAACAAATTGGACACTTCTTTTTCACCGGCAAGGCATTTGTATGGTGATATTTAAGGGGGGGTAAGCGAAGATGACTAAAAGACCTGCCTAAGTGGCTGATGACACAGACACATATCCCTAAAGGCACAGCTGCACTAAATACATCTGTCAAGCTGTGTTGACACCATGCAATGTTATATAAATTTCCTTATTTGCATCACAATTTGTGGTGAAAGTGTCTCATGTTTGACAGGAATAACCGCACAACTGTTATGTTCTTCAGCTTAACAAGTTCAAGTCGGTCAGCATGGGGAATGAATGATGATGTAATCCTCCATCCATCCATCTTCTATCTCTTATTCGGCGGGCAGTTCCCTTGGGGAGCTGCCTAAGTAGAAATGCCCAGACTTCTCTGTCCAACGCCACTGTGCATCTCTTACTGGGGGATCTCGAGGTGTTGCCAGGTTGGCTGAGAGACATAGCCGACCTCGAGCATGTCCCAGGCCTTCCTTAAGATAGGGAAGACCTGGGATGTGCCTTGAACACTTCACCAGGATGGCTTCTGAGAGGCCTCTACTTCACTGTTTGCTTCTGCTAACTGCCTCTTATGAGGATGGGACCTCCTTTCTTTGCAATGCATGCAGAACATAATGGAGGGAATTTATAAGATGAAAGACAAATTAAATTGATTCCTTTAGTAAGTTCTGATTCTCACCCATAATTGGTTTTCAGTTCCCATCCCTAATTACGAATAACTGATTCAACACCCCAAAATCTGAGTCCCCGATCCTCTACTGTAAAAGGGTGGAGTACCCTCTCCTGGTTGGGGATGAGATTCTGCCCCAAGTGATGGAGTCCAAGTAACTCCGGATCTTGTTCATGAGTGAAGGAAAGATGGAGCAGGAGACTGACAGGCCCGTCCATTTGGTATTTGCAGTGATGTGGACCCTGCTCAGGGCTGTTGTGGTAAAGAGGGAGTCGAGCCGAAAGGCAAAGCTCTGACTTAACCTCTCGATCTTCATTCCTATCCTCACCTATGTAGACTATCTATGGGTAGTGTCTAAAGGAACAAGTACAAGTAGCTGAAATGAGTTTCCATCGCAGGGTGGCTCGGTATCTAATCAGGATGCCTCCTGGATGCCTCTATTGGTAGGAGACTTCCGAAAGACCCAGGACGCCCCGGTGGACTTTGTCTCCATGAGGTAAATTGAGAGCTTTGCCTTTCAAAAGGTATGTAGTTTGGACCAAAGACATACCAAGTTTGTAAAAAAGTGAAGACGTAGAACAGGACATTCACATCACTGAACACCTGGAGATCTCCCAGAAAGAGTTCGAAGAAGTGGCCGGAGAAAAAAAAGCTGAGGCTTCTCTGCTTAGACTGCTGCCCTCGCAACCAAACTATGGATAAGCCGAAGAAGTTGGATGGATGGATGGATTGTTTTTTTTTCCAGATAGATTTTACTTTTTTCCTTTTCTGATACCCAAGTGCCTGCTATGTTGCGTGAATCTTTATTTCCCTGAGGGAGTCTTCCCAAGATTCTGTGTATGGAGGCTGCTTTTTTCCACAGTAATGAGGGAATTGATCAGGACATTAATCAATTGGTTTAAATAAAACCGTAAGTGCCTCAAAATAAAACATCTAGTTTGTTCATTGAGGGCATCAACCCTCAAAGACACCTGCACTCTTAACTACTTCCTACTTCATTTGTGGCTGCTGTTACCTTACACCTTGAGCGAGAAAATGGCGACACATCCCTTTATGGTTCATCCTTAGGGTGATGTTTAGAATACAATTTTTCAGTCTTCTCATATTTAAGAGATTATTTACAGGGAGGTCAGCCTGCACTTTGCAGAGTAACATCTAGTTAATGACTGAGTCTAAGTAAAAAAACTGGACCACCTCAAACCTGATGGAAGTCATTGTGTTTGAGGTCAACTGAATCATATCATCTGCATAATGCAGAAAGTTAAAAATAGTAGTTTCTTAGAAATTATCATGCTTTATTGTGGTTTTAGGTTGTCATAATTTCATATTGTCATACTCAAAAGTGGTGTTAATGTGTGCTGGATCTGGTCATTTGTATTAATTTTCCTATACATACACTCACCAGTCACTTTATCAGGAAGTTAGAACAGATAGATGAACCGCCAGTTACATGGCAGCAACTTAATGCATTTAGAAATGTTGACATGGTTGAGACAACCTGCTGAAGCTCAAGCTGAGCATCAAAATAAAGCAGAGTGGTTTAAGAGATATTCGAACATGGCATGGTTATTGATGCCAGATACGCTGGTCCACCAGAAAATGCTGAACTACCATCTCTAGGGTTAAGAGAGAATGGTCTGAAAAATGGAACATATCCAGTGAGAAGCAGTTCTTACGGGTAAGAATGCCTTGTTTATTCAGGAGGTCTGAATAGATTGACCAGAGTGGTTGAAGATGATGCAAAGGCAGTTTCCGAATATACAACAGGTTCAATATTAAAGCAAACGGACCCCACGGGCGCCTCTCCTGTAAGCTAAGAACAGGAAACAGAGACTAACTCTGGTCTGATGAGTCTGGATTTCTGCTCTACATTCAGATGGAAGGCTCAGAAGTTGGTGTGAACACCATGAAGCATGGATCCATCCTGCCATGTATCAGTGGTTAAAGCTGGTGGGGTGGTGGGATGGTGTGGGGGAGATTTTCTTGGCACACTTTGCCAGTTTAACATGGTTTCAACCCCACAGCCTATCTTAGTATTATCACAGACCATGTCCTTTCCTTTATGACCACAGTGGACCATCTTCTCATGGAACCTCCCAGCAGAGCCACTGTATTTCTGAGTATCTACAGCAACTGTGTGATGCTATTATGTCATCATGGACCAAAGTCTCTGAGTTTCTTATTAAGTATAAAATTTAAGATATGACAGTACCTGGTGCTAGCATTAAGTGTCTGGTGAGTGTATTTTGTACATTTCTTTTATGATGTTGCCACAGAGTGTATGCATTCATTGTCTTAATCAATACTCAGAATGAAATGTAAACAAGGGGCCTATGGCCTAATGACTTATGTTGATGGACCCCTTATAATAAAATAAATCCAGACACAGCTCATTTTTCTTTGGTATTTAATGACAATTTTCTTTACACATTATTTGTAAAGTTAAAATATCTTCATAAAAGTGCAAAGAACAAACTTGTGCAATTACAAATAGCTTCAAATAGCTTTAAAATCAGCTCAGCTCCAGTGAGAGTTTACAGATGCTACTTCTGTGCTTTTCAAGATTCAGGAAATTAAACATCACACTCCTTGATAGCAGTCTTCAATCCTTTTTGGCTTTGTTTCTCAGAAAAAATTTCTGCCACATCAGGTTTAGAGCAAAGAGTAAGCCTGACATAAAGAAGACTTTGACCCCCATTAGAAATGCTACTACATCAATGGAGTAGTACTGGATCTTGGACATCTTGTAGGACTCCGTTCTTAGATGTTTTGCCCCTTTGTGCCTAATGACAAACTCAATCCAAAAGATGGCATTGTCAAGTGGTTTCATCGGCTGATCTCTGTGCAATTTGGACATTGTCTTCATCTTCTCGCTGTAGGATGGATCATAAAGTACTTCCTTGAGAACCTCTAAGAAGTTGTCTGTAGTCAAAGTTGCAATGTCCAGGACTTTGGCGACTCCTCTTGCTTGCATCTTTGAGAAGTTGTCAATCTGATCGAACATAAGAGGAAGGCCAACAAGAGGGACACCGTGGTAGATGGCTTCTTGTATTCCATTGGTGCCTCCATGGGCCACAAACAGTCTGGTCTTTGGGTGACCCAGGAGGTCATTTTGGGGCAGCCAGTCCAAGAGTAAGGTGTTGTTGCCAAGGGTGGATGGTCTTTGTCCTTTGTACCTCCAGATCACCTTCTGGGGGAGTTGGGCAAAAGCAGCAGCAATTTGATCAGCGAGATCCCCAGGAAGTTGTCCTACAAGTGTCCCCAAGGACATCATGATGACACCATGCTCTCCAGAGCTCTGGACAAAGTCCTCCAGTTCTTTGGACAGAGGTTTGGAAGGTTTGCACTGGAACCCTGACATGTAGATGATGTTTGGCATGGTGGGTCGAGGGAACTCAAAGACAAAGTCATTCCTCATCAACCAGATGTCTGCTGACTGAAACAGCTCTGTGTAATGAACATCCTTGCCAAAGTATTGCTGAACGAATGGGATGTAGTTTGGATCAGAGACATACCAAGTTTGCAAACAAGTGAAGACATAAAACAGGACGTTCTTCACCCGCTGGGAAAACGTCATCTTGTCGGTCAGCTCAGATCCTGGCACTGGAACGTAGGAGAGTGGTGAGGGTGCAATCATGAAATGGGCCTCCCCCTGGACAGTCCATCGGACATTCAGGACAAGCGGAAGCCCCAAGCGATGGCTCAGAAGCACTCCGGCACCAAGGAAAGGATCCGTCAGAACCAAGTCGTACTTGGCGTCACGGAGGCTCTGCATCAGTTCAGTGTTCTCAAACATGTCTCCTGTCATGTGGAGACTTTGTTTGAACATTTGATAGAACCACTCTACAAGCTCATACTCCAAAGACAGTCGATCCCAGAGGGAAGCCTTTTCCCGTCGCATACGGACCATGGTCATGACAAATGAACCAAAGCGTTTCTCATCAAATCCAGCAGAAGAATTGATATTAATGGATGTGTAGTACTGGGACTCTGTCTTGATGTACCAGCTGTCTGAAGGTCTTAACACTGTGATCTCATGGCCTCTTGAGTGAAGCTCCTCAACAAGGACCTTCATATTGATCCAATGGCTTCCATCGACAGGAAATAACAAGATTTTGCCTCCATTAACCGAGACCGAGGAGCAGAGCAGCACCGCAAGTGCCACCAAAGTCGGTAGATACATCTCTGAAAGAAATTATGACAGGAGACATGAGGATGTTAGATCCATTTTACTCACCAAGATCTGAGAGATTTTTTGTTTTCTGGCATGGCATTGGTTAATAAAGAGGTTTCTACTTAATCACGCCTTTCTTTATTATTGTACTGGCTATGTGCAGTCCACTTTAAGGATGGAAATCAAATCGAACTCCTGTTGAGAAGCAATGAACTCTCTCAAAAATCGACATCACAACACTTTATGCTTATTGATTCCCCTATTAATCCCTTACATTTTGTTCTGGATGCACTTCAAATCAAAGATGTCACATTCTCATCAGAGGCAGTCAGTAAAATTGATAACAAAGAAGTTAAAATAATGATAAGCCGGGGGGGGAGAAATGCTGCTTTCTGCACAAAGATGCAGTTTTGCCAACATGAGGCTCCATGGGTATGGATAAGGGTATCATTAAGGAATATGATCGTTATGAAGAATAGATAATGGCATTGGTATCAATGAAATCATCTAAATTCCCATCCCTACTCCTCGAACATATGGATAATATTTTATGGGAAGACTTAACTTGTGTCCTCTAGCTAAAAACAAAAGCAACAAGAGCACCGGGCTGTAAGTAGCCATATTTAGCCAGCTACAAAACTACGATGCTAAGTTTTCCAAAAATTGCTTGTTGTCACCCGTCAAAAACTACCGCTACATACCTTGGATCACGTCTTTTGGTGCGTTCCAGTTGTAGTCAGATGTAGGAAACTGCAACTGGAACGTCCCCCAAAGTCGGAATTTCCTACTGGGAACTCGGTGAAACCTCACCACCCCTGAGTTGACAATGAAGATGGATGCCCCCAGTGTGAACAGTTATTTAGCTCCTGTAATAATCAATTTATTTGCATTTCTGACTGGAGTGTGTCGCTCTAGATCAGCTGTATACATAGTATTGTTAGACTTATATTTACAAAAATGCTGCCATAGTGATAATCACATTCTTCATACAACAACACAGGGCGTGCTAACAACAGCTAACAATAGCCTGGTGGATCGGCATGTTTTTTTCAGACTTCAACTGGAACGCCGATAAGTCGGAGATGATGTCACTCCCAGTTCCGAGGTTACTGGAACGCAGCATTACGACAGTCGCCGCGTGTGCTCATGGGTAGCAGAGTCTTTATGTCGCTGGTAATAGATTCTCCTCAAAGCACCTTCAAATTTTCACTGATTTATTTTTTACAAAATTTTGTAAATCTTGTACAAAATGACTTTCTGAAGCTCATAGGTACTACTGGATTGAAGGTGAACACCCTCAAAATATCACAACCAGGGGTACACAAACCACATATAACAATACATAGAGACTGACAGGGACTGGTTTGACCTACTAATAACATTAAAATCAAATGTTTGTATGTTTGAAAATTCTCCTTGTCTCATAGGCTATATTAAACATATTGAGGCAAATCTAGACTGATAACATATTTATTTAGTGTGGCTTTTAATACCCAGTAGTGTGGTGACACTTGCTCTATTTTGTTGTGTTTTATTGTATTTTATTGGTTTCCTTCCTGTTAATTGTTTTGTTTTTATTTTTCACTTTTCACTTACCGCCCCTTATAAAGCACGTTGGTTCACAGAAAGGGTTGTTGCAATGAGCTAATAAATAAACCAGTAAATAAATAAATTAGTAACAGTGTAGTATTTCTTTTTATATCCCGGTGATGTAAGCAGGTTATATACATCACTATATTCACTATTTTTTAAATTTTTTTATGGCAATAAGAACCCACTGTGTTGTATGAATGAGATATAATTTCTTATCACTGTTTGACAGAAGAAGTATGGATCCTGCAACCTTTATAAACATTATTATCCATCTTTAAGATAGAAATAATGGTAATAGCAGTAACAGAGGGGGGGGGAGAGTAAAAATACTGAGTGTCTGCTGCCAACTAGGGGCCAGAGACTGAACTACAAAATAAAACAGAAGTAACATATTTCTCGTAAGATATGTTATTTCCCCAAAATTTATACAGTGTCATGCCACCAATAGCAATGCTAAGGGTTTGAGCCCAGCTCCGACTGCCACAGGTCAATGTGTTCTTGAATATCCAACCCTTAATTATCTGCTGCTGTGTAGAGAACTGCTCTAACAACGTTTTAATAACATTTTTATGCACTGTGAGTCATCTCATGAAGCTAAAACTTTTGTTTGCAACAGAAGCACCTTGTATGAAGTAAGGAGAGTGCCAAATTACCAAAAAAAAATGTATAAAAGAAAAAACAATAAAAGTGGAAATATAAAGAAGAATATTTAAAATAAAAATGAATGGTGCTGCATAAAGCAATGTGAATAAAAAAATGAATTCTTAAAAGAAAAGGATAAATAAATAAAAGTTGAAATATCAGGCCAAGTTGGGAAATATAAAAAGAACCAATGTGCTTATAAGTAAATTACATAAATAAATAATATAGCTATATAAAATAATATTAAACAAAAAAGAGAAGACAAGACAAGAAAGAAAAGACAAGGCTAATAAAAGTAGAAATATAAATTTAATAAATAAGGTTAAATGTGCTAATAAATAATTTTTTTAAAAAATGTGGCTTTATGAAGCAATATTAATCAAAAAAGAAATCCAGAAAAGACAAGGCTAATAAAAGAAGAAATATTAAAACAAATAAATAAAATAATTCAAAAATGTGCTTTTATAAAGCACAATAATTTTACATTATGATCAGTAAATTGCCATTGCCTTTGAGATGCATTTTATTGTTGCTTTTACCATGCACATAAACACCACATTGTCATTGCTTTAACTGCTTCCTTTTCTCTCTTTTTTTTATTTCTTTCTTTATTTCTTTGTTCTTATACAGCTGACAATGTCACTTTTAAAAGCAAAGTAAATGATTTGCAGAAAATGTGCGCAGTAGGAATGTCGTGTGCAGGCACAGGATCAGAATTTAGAATCAGGAGGAGGACTCCTGTGATGGCAGAGATGGGGCACAACAGTTGCAAATGTCACAAAACATCTGCATGAAGTCACAGCAGAAGTGAAACGCCAACTTTTTCATGTTTTGCCTCGGGCCATGACAGGCTGGTAGCCTCCATTGTTTTGACTATGTGTCCAATAACAAGAGGCGACACAACTTGTCCTCTGCTAACTAGCTTAGCTCAAACACTGGGAGTCAATGAGAAGTGTTAGCCTGCTTCTGCATACACTCAGTGCAGGTCGAGAGGGGGAGGGTAGAGCTGAGGCATTAAATAGGCTCAGAATCAGGTGTTGCACTCTTTTGTCACACAGACTGCATGAAGACCTCAGAGACGTCAGTGGTGAGGAAAACTTTAATTTTAACTCATTTAAAAAGAAGAAGCTTAATTTAGTGACTTAGATGATAGAAGTTTGTGTTGACTGATGAATTAAGCCCTTAAAGTAGTTAAAATCAGATTAAATGTATTAGTTTGAGTTAAAATCATGAATTGATTTAAATCCTAAATGTAAAGAATGCATTAAAATTGGAGGGTATCATTTAAACTTAAATTGTAGTTTAAAGCTGTTGAGAGCTTATTGAGTTTACAAGGTTAAAATGATTGTTAAAACAATTTTAATCATTAGGATAAATAATAATCTATAAATACATTTACTTAGTTCATTACTTCATCTACAATTTACAATAGGCTTTAATGGGGAAACTGATTTAAATCTGTTTAATGAAAGCCTGGTTCTTTCCCTTTTTTATTTGAGGTTATCAACCTGCAGCTGCAGCTGATACTGTTGGTTCTAGCAAGTTATCACCAAGAAAAGGAATCATGCAGCAAGCTGAGTTGTGTCCAGCGTTCTCTGTTGGTCTCCCGGCCCCGAGCAAGTAGGGGTGGGAAATGATGAGAAAAGTGAAAATTAACTCAACATTATTTTGTATGTCGAAAAAGGCTTTCACAAGAAATATCTCCAGGTGTTATTTTGCACACTAGTCCAAACCATCTGTATAAATAATGACAAACTCTAATAGAGGATTTCTTTTAATTTAAAAACATCCTCTTAATCACAATGATTTAGATAAAGACATTTTCTTATATTATGGCATCACATAAATATATTAATGATGATAGATTATTAATTATCTCTGAAGGCAGTCACTTAAAATACAAACTTCTTGAAGAATCTTGTTGCACAACAGGATTCAATTAACTGCATTATTTAGAAGCAAAACAGCATTTCTAACCTACAAAACTGCACAAATATCTAAAATATGGGAGGTCTAGTTGGTTAAGGGCCTTGCTTTTCAAATCTGTAACAAAAGCATCGACTGTGTTCTCAATTATCTTGCTAGCTTACAACCACACAATCAAACAACGATAACTAAGAAAAACAATGTCCATCTTTGAGGTGAAGGATCAGGAGGATGAGATTTGACATTCAAGTTGAACATAATCATTCTTTCTTCACTTTACTTTTACAAAACACTCTCCTGAACACAAACACTACAGCAGAGATGAGGACTGTAAAAACTGACAGTACAATCGCCAGAAGAAAAGCAACCACATCGATGGAGTGGTACTGGATCTTGGACATCTTGTAGGACTCTGTTCTGAGATGTTTCGCTCCTTTATTTCTCATGACGAACTCGATCCAGAACATGGCACGGTCTAAGGGTTTCATCGGTTGATCTCTTTGCAGGTTTGACAGCTTCTTCATCTTCTCTCTGTAGGATGGATTATAGAGCACCTCCTTCAGAGCCTCGAGGAAGATGTCCTTATTCACAGTTGTAATGTCCAGGACTTTGGCGACTCCTTTCACTTTCATCCTGAAAAAGTTGTCCTGCTGGTCAAATACGAGAGGAAGGCCAACAAGAGGGACACCGTGATAGATGGCTTCTTGTACTCCATTGGTGCCTCCATGGGCCACAAACAGTCTGGTCTTTGGGTGACCCAGGAGGTCATTTTGAGGCAGCCAGTCTAAGAGTAAGGTGTTGTTGCCAAGGGTGGATGGTCTTTGTCCTTTGTACCTCCAGATCACCTTCTGGGGGAGTTGGGCAAAAGCAGCAGCAATGTCTTCAGTGATGTCCAAAGGGAGTTTTTCTACCAGGGTTCCTAATGTCATAACAATGAC
Organism: Scarus forsteni; assembly: GCA_036419115.1. Classification (NCBI taxonomy): domain Eukaryota; kingdom Metazoa; phylum Chordata; class Actinopteri; order Labriformes; family Labridae; genus Scarus; species Scarus forsteni. Next base: position 109,299 of record JAZDUH010000005.1, on the reverse strand, counting down.
ACCGTGCTCTCCAGAGCTCTGGACAAAGTCCTCCAGCTCTTTGGACAGAGGTTTGGAGGGTTTGCACTGGAACCCTGACATGTAGATGATGTTTGGCATGGTGGGTCGAGGGAACTCGAAGGTGAAGTCGTTCCTCATCAGCCAGATGTCTGCTGACTGAAACAGTTCCATGTAGTGCACGTCCTCACCAAAGTAACGCCGGACGAAGGGTTTGTAGTTCGATGTCGTGATGTACCAAGTCTGAAAACCTGTGAACATATAAATCAAAACGTTCTTGATTCGCTCAGTAAAGGTCATCTTGTCAGTCATCTCTGACCCGGCTATAGGAACGTAGGAGAGCGGTGAAGGTGCGATCGCATAGTGCGCCTCCCCCTGGATGGTCCACCGGACGTTCAGGACAAACGGAAGTCCCAAGCGATGGCTCAGGAGCACCCCACCGCCAAGAGCAGGGTCTGTCAAAACCATGTCGTATTTCGCTTCACGGAGGCTCTTCATCAGCTTCTTATCCTCAAAGATGTCCTCCATCATTCGGAGAGTCTGCTTCCCAATCTGATACAGCTGAAGTAGAAGCTCATACTCCAAAGACAAGCGATCCCACAGGGAAGCGCCCCCCCGCCGCATGTTGATCATTGTGGTAACAAACGACCCGAAGCGTTTCTCGTCAAACCCGGAAGAACAGTTCACAGTGATGGACTTGTAGTCGGGTGAGTCAGGCTTTATGTACCAGCTGTCTGATGCCCGCATCACTGTGATCTCATGGCCTCTGGAGTGAAGCTCCTGGATAAGGACTTTCATATTGATCCAGTGGCTCCCGTCCACGGGAAACACCAAGACCTTCCCTCCATTTACCGGGAGCGACGAGCAGAGCAGCACCGCAAGTGCCGCCAAGGTCAGTCGGTACATCTCTGAAAGAAACGTTGGCAAGATGTGTCAGGAAGTCGAACCCGCAAAGAAGGAATTAACCTAAACCTTAAGAATGGTGGACTGGATTGGACTACATAATGAGTTGATGAACTTTTGCCCTTCATTACAACCATTAAGGGATGCTTGATCCGTGTTCTTGGAGCCTGGACTTCTAGGAAAAGTGTTTGTTACTTTTTACACAAACCAACTCTTTAATAAGACATCGTTAGTAAGGCATTTGATTAATGGGTGTTAAAGCTGATTAAAGAAACAGCCAAGATTTTCACTCTCTAAGAAAAAAAATCTGTATGTGAGTAAGAGAGCAGAGTAAGACCAGCGCACTGAAGCTGATAAACATTTCACTAAAGTTAGGTTCTAACAACTATTCAACAAGCAAACGGTTAGAGACAGGAGATGAATATTGAAGGAGACAGACTTTACATGCCAAAGATGGCTCTCACCTGTTCCACAACATGTCTGTTTCGCATGCTGTTTTCCAAAAGTAACAAGACCTTAATGCAATTTCAGTGAGCTTATGAACAGCAGGGGGCAGCGTGGAGGTAAAATTGATGTGTCAGTCCATCAACAGGGTCATCGTGGCAGATGTTTTGGAGGCTATGAGGTGGGTATGAGGTGCTGTTGCACCGATGAGCACCATTTAAGCATTAATTTGATATCGACGACACCAACCGTAGTTCAGCTCTACTAGTATTCAAATTTGGTCAACTAGTGTGTAAGTAGACTTTACAAGTGAAGAAAAACTTTTCATAAGTACTACTAGTACATCAAAAAATGTTAACTACCACCCGGGGTGTCCCTGTACAACTTTTTCACCTCCAATACGATACCGATATCGATATGATACCAATATATAGTCAAGCCACTTTTTCTGTCCATGCATCTCACACCTGGAACTCAGCGCCAAGCACAATACGTGAACTCCCAACCTTGACCTCTTTTATCAAACAGCTTAAAGCTTGACTACTGGAAAACCAACACTGTTGCCATAACCAGGCCTAAACTTGTGTTTTTGTCCTATGTATCTATTTTGTCAAGGGCTCCATCTCCAATTTTTACTGAACAATGTGCAATGCAACTAGCACTTTATATTCCTAGGTACTCTAGGTATCACAAATTACCATCGCTGGGATTAGATTATTGTAATATGCAACTGAGCATTAGGCAATCAAAATAGCACTTTATATTTTTTGGGCAATTTACAATACAATAATGCACTTTACACTTTAGCACTCTGCACTTTAACCAGCTCCTTGGCCTAAATGTTTTTGTTTTTTGATGATCAATTATGTATGCTTTGTTTCGTATTGTTTGTTTTGCTTTGTCTTTGTTTTGTTTTGTCTTGTTTTGTCTTGTTTTGTTTTTATTGTGTATAAATGTTTTGTACAACACCAACCTGCCAATGGGACTAGAGATGGAAATTAACCACACGGCTATAATCTCACATGTTTACATTTATATTCATTAACATGTATTGTCCCATTTCTTTCTTTTAAATAAACAAATCTATATGACACCGATATTGATACAATATCAGCAGGAATCATACAGACTTTTATTTTTCATTTGTAGTATGGGCTGTAAGAAAAGTCTTGATCAGGTGAGATTAAACAGAGAACAGTAGCCAGCAACAGTAGGTCTGAGAAAAACTGACCCATTTGTTATTAACTAATGGGTTCAATAAATTCTAACATTAAACTAAAACATAAGCATATTAAACAACTAAATTAAATACGTAAAAAACAAATTAGAATTGACTGCTTGTATCAGAGATTTTTTGGTAATATTGGACCAATATTCGATTACAGTATCGGATAGGGACAACCCTAACTACTGCCACTAGCAGACTGTTTTGGATCTATTAGTACTACTGGTATACTTAAAAGCAAAAAGAAAACCTGTCTTTATTAAAAAGCATTTTGCAAAATTTCTTTTTATAGGTTCTCCTTTGGAATTGTTTTATCTTGCTTTTTTTATAATATTAGTATTAGCATGAAACTCTCTGATCAATATTTAATTTACTTAAATAACAAATACAAGCCTATAAAAGTGCTTGTGCAAACCCTACAAGTCTGACCATCATGAAAATTGTAAATTTTTTAAAAAAATTGCAGCTACTTACAATTGGACTAAGGCAAGAAAAAAAATCTTGATTTTTAATTTTTTAAATCTTCTGCAGAAAATAATTTGAATCAATCAATTTAATTGATTTTTTGCCCAGCTCTAACTAGTAGTAAGTCTTATTTGCTAATAAGGGGGCAGGGAAAAGCAAATGTCACAACCCGTCAGTGCTGGATTATGTTAAAATCCCTCCTACTTCATTTACATTAGGTTTGCTAGTACTACTGGTAGACTAAAATCTGTCTATTACTAATACTTTTCGTAAGATATTTTCGGAGATTTTTCTTTGTGTTGTATGTTTTATATTCTAACAGAATTAAATAAAGACCTAAAACCTAAAAAAAGTAATAATAATGATTTAGTTTCTTAATTATTTTCTGGCTTTTCTGCTCAGACTGCAGCGTGTGGAATATTATTGTAAACTACGAGAGAATAACAAAAACAACATCAACAGTGTATGAAATATCTGTCTAGTTTTTATCAGGGGAAAAAGATTGTCGATAAAAACTATGATGAAAACAATAAGTCAACAAAATAAACGGCTCATACTGTTCCACATCTCTTCTAGACTTTTCCGAATGGGTTTGACACTCCTCCTCATGTTAAAAATATCACAGATTTAGCACGTACTGTCGTTTAAAGGGTTAAATTTAAGGTGAGTCTATTAAAGCAGACCTGTTTTACTTTAGGATAAAGACTCTAAAACAGTTAAACAACAGGATCCTGATATAAAAGCACATACTCACTGCAGTGAAAGGCTGAAGAGAGGCTGATTCCCATCTTTTTGTTCCCACTTATAAAAGATCTTCGCTCAGTGTACTTGCGTAACTTGCAGATCCCTCCCCGGCTGCCGGATCAAGAGCACTTTCCTGATTACACAAGTCCTCAGGGTGGGAATTCCTGCAGCTCAGCCTCAAGAGGGATAAGAAAACATGTAGTGGCTGCTCCCTCTAAGGTTTCCCGGCTTTGTTTTCCTGCACTTGTTAGACTCAGAAGTATGAAGTGTCGTGTTGGAGCAGCGATTTAAACTGCGTGAGAGATTTACTCAAGTTTCACATACTGTAAACTCAGTTTCAGCCCCTTTTTTTTCTCACAGAGATTATAAATAAAGAACAAAATGATCATACATGTGTTGTTATTCTACTCTCCCCTCTCAGTTTAATGCTCTTTGAATCCTTCATAATTATGTCCTTATACTGGAGGAAGAAAACTGTTGTAATTTAATAATCTCAGCTTGACAAGTACAATGGCTCCTAACTTAACAAGCAGGATAGTTATTAGATTAGATTAAATAGTACTTTATTCATGTTTCATGATGTGGCTACCATAAGAAGGAATAATATCAGCTTTGTTTCATGTTAACTTACAAGCATTGTGTAGTTTTTATGCTGTCAGCATCTGTATTTCTACCATATTTGTGTTGTTAAAAAGTTTTTTAGATATTGTTGGGTCGTGTTTTTGTTCTTTATTGTGTCTATTGTGTGTTTCATATTTTTTAAAAGGTGCCCAAGTCAATTATGTTTTATTTTCTACCTATTTTTGTACTTTATTTTATTCCTCCTGGTCCCTTATTTTTATTCTTTCTAAGTATATGTTGATTGTTTTTGAACCAATTTACCAGTGTTCATTAATGTCAAAAATGACAAAAATGGAGGGGATGACGTTCTTGTTTTTTTAAAGATAGTTTTGACGAAACTTCTAATTTAGCTTATTTTTACTGTTATTTACTCAGTTTAAGATTCTCAGGCTAAAAGAGACAATTCATTTTGATTCATGCTCAATTTAAGATTTAACTGTAATATAAAGGACTAAAATTAGTGTAACTTTTAAAAACAAGCCAAATTATCAATCATGTCTGAAAATAAGATTTCATCTTGGCATGTGCCAAATCATTTGCAGTGTGGTCTGTAACTTGACAACAAAGAATAGAAATGAAGCTGAGGAGAGTTTGTCAGGCCATACTGTGATACAGCTCATCACATGGTTGACAAAATGAGGCTTTTCATCTTCGTGTTGAATAACAGTGAATAACTGCACTGTTGTGGTGATTCTCTGACTGATCAGTGCTCAAACGTGCCCTTGTGTCATGTACGATACTTGACCAAAAAAAACAAAAGTCGGCACGAAAAACAAGGTCATACGCTCCAATATTTTGCTGAACCGCCTTTAGGTTTGATTACAGTCTCATTCTCTGTATCATTGTTTCTTTAAGCTTCTCCAATGTCACAGATTTGTCCCAGATCACAGCACTGCCCCCACAGGCTTGGACAGTAGGCACTAGGCATGATGGGTGCATCACTTCACCTGCCTCTCTTCTTACCCTGATGCTCCCATCACTCTGGAACAGGGTCAATCTGGACTCATCAGACCACATGACCTTCTTCCAGTCCTCCACAGTCCAATCTTTATGCTCACTAGCAAACTGAAGCCTTTTTTCTGCTTAGCCTTACTGATTAGTGGTTTTCTTAAGGCTACACAGCTGTTCAGTCCCAATCCCTTGAGTTCCCTTCACATTGTGTGTGTGGAAATGCTCTTACTTTCACTATTAAACACACCCCTGAGTTCTACTGTTGTTTTTCTTTGATTTGATTTGGCCAAACGTTTAAGTGATTCACTGATCACCATCATTCAGGATTTTATTCTGACCACATTTCTTCCTTGAAGACGATGGTTCCCCACTATCCTTCCAGTTTTTAATAATGTGTTGGACAGTTCTTAACCCAGTTTTAGTAGTTTCTCCAATCTCCTTAGATGTTTTCTCTGCTTGATGCCAATGATTTGACCCTTCTTAAACAGACTAACATCTTTTCCACCACCACAGGATGTGTCTTTGACATGGTTTAAGAAATGAGAAGCTGCTCATGTTATCAGCTGGAGTTAAATAACTTGTTTCAGCTGAAAGATAATCAAAGAATTGAATTATCTGACAGAAAAAACACTGTTAGGAGAGTGAGTGTGAATGGTTGTCTGTCTCTTTATGTGGTCCTGTGATTGACTGTGTCGACCTGCAGTGATGGACATTCAGGGTGTCCCTGTGTGGACCGAGAAAACAGTGTTTGGCCCTAAAGCATCTCACTCTGACCAGATTTCCTTCAATCTGGTGTCAAACTGAAACTTTGACCGTTTTAATCCTCACAGACTTTCACTGAGACGATGCTTCAAACAACACGATACAAACGCCACCAGCGTTTTGAACCAGAACATTTTACAGATGATCGTTTTGACTACTGCCGGTATCCACGGCGTAGTCCGTAGATTTGACTCCTGTAAAAAAAATGAGTATCGTAGATGTCGTTCAAGTTATTAATCTGCATTCGTCAGTACGTTTTTGTGTTTTATGTGAAGAAAGAAGATTTTTGAGATGAAGGAGGGCAGCATCCATTTTCAAATAATCCCTCCTACACGTGGACGCGCCTACTTTAACCCTTTAACTACCAGCTCAACTGTTTGGCAAAGGTCATTAGTAAATTCAGGGATATTTAATGTTTTATAAAACAGAACAAATGAAATCACAGTTTGTTAACATTAACATTTCAGGGAACAGAGAAAACTGCAAACAAACCAAAAATCTGATATTTTCTTTTTAAAGGTCTAAAAAGTTAACTGTTGATTACATGAAAATGCACAAATATTTGGGACAAAATCAATCAGTAAAGTCAAAATTTTTTGTAAATAAAATATCAATAAAAAAACTTAAAATAGGTGATATTGAGTTTGACAAACACAAAAAACAGTCTGTATTTATATAAATCATCATATCAGTGAGTGGTTAAGTTTTAAAAATTAAAATGATGATAATAATAGCTTTAAGATTTTTAAATCTTTAAAACCCACACAAAGAAAATATTAGTTCTTTTAGTTTGTCATTATTTCTGAATCCTAAAACATTGACAGGAACAAACAATGCATTATTTTATTAGTGTTGTCAGCAGATTAAAAAAAAAAATTGTGATTAGTTAATTATGGCGTAATTATTTAATCTTATTAATCTATTTTTTAATCTCACATGAAAAAAGTCTAAACTTGAGGTTTATTTCATTTAAATTCATTAGATTATTGTGGCAGATCTAAAGATTGTTCTCAACCTCCCAAAAACTGAAGCATAAGAAGCCCAATGCATAAAAACTCTCTAACTTTAACGGACCAATCAGGGGACAGAGGCGGAGCTGTGATGACAGGAAGTGACTGCATGTTTGAAAACAACAGTATGTAAAAGTGATCTCTGGGGATGCAGAAAGATCTGCAGTTTTATCAGCAATGGACTTGATTTCTCCTTTGAAAGAAGAACGTCACTTCAAGCTGTCATATGGAAATCATGATTTTTCTCTTCTCCTGACCGGAGATCACTGCTGAGAAACGGAGAGAGACGCGGAAATGCTGCGCTAACGATGCTGTAGTCATGGTTACCCTACAATGTGAAATTTGCTCTCCTCAAAGATTACCAGGAGAACTTGGTGGGTTTAGTCTTTGATGAGATTCATGTCACATTTAAGAGACAGATGACCCATCTGTGTGGTATAGTTTAATGTGAGATAACACGGTAGCCTAAGGACAAGTTCTTGTAGTTAAAGCTAACGACTAACAACAGGGTTTAGCTGCTACGTCATACTGTGTGAAGAGTGTGATTAACAGACTGATCGTCCAATCACCAGCTGGTATTTTAAGGTGTTACCCTCTGAAAATAACAAACAGTGAAATCAGATTAAAAATTAGATTAACTTAGTTAAAAAACATAGCGCACTGATTATGACTGTAATTAATTAATCGCAATTAACGCCATAATTTGGCACCCCTACATGTCACATTCCTGAATTTATTGACCTCTGCAAGGCAGTTGAGCTGGGAGTTGAAGGATAAAGCCCATTTCAAATCGGAAGAATTTTATTTGCATGCATTTACAGCTCATGCCGCCACAGCTTTCACACCAGGTATCCTGCTGTCACAGCTTCATCTCTACATTTAAATCACCCCAATAATGAAAATTTAGGAAGAACCACATCAGATATCTCCCCAAGGACCATGATTCACCTGAAACCTGCAGAGTGAAACCTTTTGACCAGCAAGGAGAAATTCTCCTGCTGTGGACTCAATACCAGCTCGTTTAATGTCTATATTCACCATTTTATGTCAGTCTTTGCTGAGAAACAAACAACATCAATGTGAAAAGGGCCTTCGCCTCAGCTCATGAACCCTGGTAGAGATGTTAGGAAAAATTGTGCAATGTACGATCCTGACCAGTGCAAAGTTGTCTGATATTTTAAAGCTTTGTGTAGATTTTTTTTCAACATTTTTACAAGCCTTTTGCAGTGTCACAGTAACCTTTGGAGAAGATTTGTGATCTCGAAACAATCAGTAAAATAGCAAAGGCAGGAAAGCATGTTTTCATGAATGGGGAAAGAGTCTGACCCTGCTGGAGTTTATCCAAACAACATGAGAACATTTTAAGCACTTCTGATCCAAAACAAATCCACAATGTTCTCACTACAATCTCACGGGGTTGTTAAGTTTGTGGTGGCGCCGTCCAAATCACATTTTTAAATCTTAAACATGGAACAAGATGAACTTTGGGGATGCCTTAAAGCAAAGTTAGCATGCAAGATTTCTGTGAGCATTCCTAAAATTCTCTCCTGATTTTGGAGAAACATCTGGAAGTTAGTATCGAGCTTTGTTAGAAGATGAAGCCAAAGCATCCAGCTGTGAGTACTCAGAGTTTAGACGGACACAAACATCACTTTCACACAAAACAGACTAACATTCACTCAAACATTCACTCAAACATTCCCTCCACTCACCGAGAGCGTTGGTCAGCAGCCTTCACGTGTCAGCACGAGCCCGTCGTGTGGCGTTCGGATCCCCTCGCAGCTCGGGACTGACTGAGCGAGGGCGTTGGTACAGAGGTAACAGGAGTGTAAAAGTTCAAAGCCTTCATGTGTGTGTGTGTGTGTGTGTGTGTGTATGTGTGTGTGTGCAGCTGCCTGTGTTTAGTTACGCAATGCTGATCTGAATGAGCCTCGTGGCAAAGTCTGAGTTTGAACTTCAAATGGGGGGCAGAGATAAAGCAGGGCCAAAGGTGGACCGTTCGGCAGGGAGTGATTCATGTTTCTGACCTCAATAAAACATTACTGCACCAATCAGACAAAAGAAAAATTATTTTTTCATATCTGTTGATGATTAATTCTGATACACTGATGAAAATAGGGGTAGGGCAAGATAAGCCGACCTTCTTCCTTCTACGTTTCGAACATCGAACAGCATTAACGCTAAAACATTTCTGTAAGTAATGTTTTCTTCTTTGTTTTTATCTTTAATACTTTATTATTCCTATGTTCAAAGCAAAGATTATTTAAAGAGACTGTGAGGAGTTTCTAAGTAATTACAAAAAAGTCTCACTTTTAGATATATGCCTGATCGAAATACGGACTTATCGATGAGTTTTACTCAACTTCAGGGACAAGACAATTAAAACTAGAGCAAATTTATATTATTTTATTATTTATATTACACGTCTTAGAGCACCGGGCTGTAGGCCTAAGTAGCGATATATAGCCAGCTACAACTACGATAATAAGTTTCCAAAAATTGTTTGTTGTCACACATCAAAAACTACCGCTATGTAACTAGAAAGAGACACATTACCTCGTCGCTTTGCATCCTGTAAGTTGTTGAAAAAAGAAGTTGTAAAGTAATGCAGAGTTCGGAGGAAGGTCCAAGCTGCATTATTATTAGCATTAGCATCATGTCTTTTGGTGCGTTCCAGTTGTAGTCAGAAGTAGGAATTTTGAGCTCCGAGTAGGAAACTGCAACTGGAACGTCCCCCAAAGTCGGAATTTCCTACTGGGAACTCGGTGAAACCTCGCCACCCCCGAGTTGACAATGGAAGATGGATGCCCCCAGTGTGAACAGTTATTTAGCTTCTGTAATAATCCATTTATTTGCACTTCTGACTGGGGTGTGTCGCTCTAGATCAGCTGTATACATAGTATTGTTAGACTTATATTTACAAAAATGCTGCCATAGTGATAATCACATTCTTCATACAACAACGCAGGGTGTGCTAACAACAGCTAACAATAGCCTGGTAGATCAGCATGTTTTTTCCGACTTCAACTGGAACGCCGATAAGTCGGAGATGATGTCACTCCCATTTCCGAGGTTACGGGAACGCAACATTACAACAATCGCTGCACGTGTGTATGGGTAGCGGAGTCTTTATTTCGCCGGTAAATGATTCTCCTCATAGCACCTTTAATCAAATCAAGTCAGATATGTTTAATAATGCATAATCCCTTTGATTACTCTGATATGTGTTGATCCCTGTTCATGTATATTTGAAATAACAAGACGATAAAAAAAATAAAGAATTTTTCTCATCATTTAATGGATAAAAGTTAATTTAAAGATCACATATCAGCAACAAAGAGCTTCACAAAGTTCCAAACAAGAGCATTTTGACTACTTTTTTTGCATTATTATGAAGTGCTAACCTGACATGCCAGACGGACAGAAATATTTCACCATCTGGGAGGAGCCCTGTGAAAATGTTTTCAGGGGCAGAACCTTCAAAAACAACAGCAGCTTGTGATTGAAGGATCGTTTGGCTCATTTCACTCATCACAGACCAATCCATATCAAGCAGCGATGCTATGACGTAGCATATGTAGCAGCTAATGGCTAACCATTACCTGCTACGGCTAACGGCTTACAAGGGCAAACAACAGTTAATGGCCGTTAGCCATAGCAGCTAACTGTTTTAACGGCCACTAACTCTTGTTTGCCCCGTTAGCTGTTGGCCATAGCAGCTAATGGCTGTTAGCTGATTGCTTAACTACCTTAAGACTATAGTTTTACATTAAATTATACCACAGAGATGTATCATTTAACACTTATATGTGACATGAACCTCGTCAAAGACAATCCCTGCAAAGTAAACTTATAAGGAGAGCAAATTTTGCCAAGTTTAACTGAGTAACCACGATGACCACAGGCTAACATGCATTAGCTGCCATTATTTGTACAGCAGGAGGTGACTTCTCTCCCTGTCAAGTAACTTCCTGTTGCTGTCCGCCTTTCTTCCCTGATTGGTCTGTCAAGCATTTAGCCGAGTGAAACCGTTGGACAATGGAGGCTGGCAAGATGGAGATACATGATTTCAGAATCAGGCAGGTCTGTCTGCTCTGCAAGGCTAATGAAGTACACAAAAGACAAAAATAACAAATTTTATGTACTGCAGGCAGAGGCAAAAAGCCCACTAAGGTTACACAACATCATATGTACATATAACACAGAAAATAACAAGTTACTCACAAGTTATGACAGACTGGTTTGGAGGAGTTTTAGGGCCAGGTTAGATGGAGAAAATAACTTTGGGGGTGACGACATTAAAGTGGAAATTTTGAGAATAAAGTCGAATAACAATTTTGTGATAAAAGTCAAAATGTCCAGAATGAAGTCGACATACAATGTGTTTCGAATTTATTCTCTAAATTTTCCAATTTTTCTCAACATATTGATTTTTTTTTGGTCAAAATTTCAACTTTTTTCACGACATTTCAACCTTTATCACATTATTGTTATTCACTAAAATTTTCTCATCATAAACTGGTGACAAAATACATACAACAAAAATATTAAAATAATAAAAGAGAATGTGGTGTGAGTGATCATGTGCCAGCTCTATGAGGGATTGTTTTGCTAGTGGCTCCAGCGGTAATCAAATAAAACAAAAATAACAATGAAATAAAAAAATATATGCACAAAAATGATATAAAGAACAAAAACTAAACAGAAATTAAATGATTCTTCAAACATCTTTTATATCAATTTATCAAGGAGAGAAAAGCCATTCCACAATTACCTCTATATCTGAATGAAATTTATGCCAGATTTTTGCCCAGACCTGCCCCTCTCAGGGATTTGATTGTTGTTTCTTTTTTTATATAAGTGAGAATGTGTCATCAATACAACTGTTTTAATGGTCACATTTATGGTCATTTATTTATTGACCTAAAACTAAAACAACATAAGATCAAAGGTTTATTTAGAGGGAATACTGAGACTCAAGCATCCGATCATCAAACAGCTGATCCAGAGCTAGCCTGCCATTGGCTGATACACTCAGACCTTCTTACTCTTTGCTGCTCCCTCTGCAAGCCGCTTACAACCCTCCTCAACCCCAGCTCTTCTTTTATGCCATTTTCTGACTTTGGAGAAGAATTCCCCTTCAATATAATTAAATAATGATAAATAATAATGTTAATACTTTTAACTCATAAAATGAAAAAAGCTCACATCGATTCAACTTGATGATAATACCAAATAATTCTGCCCCACCACCCCAAGTGTATTTTTGCACATAGTTGTTTATAGCTATTGTATATACAGTGGTATGAAAAAGTATCTGAACCTTTTGGAATTTCTCACATTTCTGCATAAAATCACCATCAAATGTGATCTGATCTTTGTCAAAATCACACAGATGAAAAAACAGTTTCTGCTTTAACTAAAACCACCCAAACATTTATAGGTTTTCATATTTTAATGAGGATAGCATGCAAACAATGACAGAAGGGGGAGGAATAAGTAACTGAACCCTCTGCCTAAGGAGACTTAAAGAGCAATTGAAACCAATTTTTACCAAACAGTTTAAGTCAGGTGTGTGCCCAATCACTGATGAGTGGCTTAAAGCTGCTCTCCCCACTATAAAACACACACCTGGTAAGAATTGTCTTGATGAGAAGCATTGTCTGATGTGCACCATGGTTTGCTCAGAAGAGCTGTCTGAAGACCTGTGATCAAGAATTGTTGATTTGTATAAAGCTGGGAAAGGATACAAAACCATCTCTAAAAGTCTGGATGTTCATCAATCGACAGTCAGAGAAGTTGTCTACAAATGGAGAGAGTTTGGCACTGTTGCTTCTCTCCCAAGGAGTGGCCATCCACCAAAGATGACGCCAAGAGTTCAGCGCAGAATACTCAGAGAGGTAAAAAAGAACCCTAGAGTGTCTGCTAAAGACTTACAGAAATCACTGGAACAGTCCAATATCTCTGTGCACACATCAACTATATGTAAAACAATGGCCAAGAATGGTGTTCATGGGAGGACTCCACGGAGGAAGCCACTGCTGTCTAAAAAAAACATTGTTGCTCGTTTAATGTTCGCAAAAAGGCACTTGGACACTCCACAGAAGTTTTGGCAAAATATTTTGTGGACTGATGAAACCAAAGTTGAATTGTTTGGGAGGAACACACAACGTCATGTGTGGAGGAAAAATGGAACAGCTCACCAACATCAACACCTCATCCCCACCGTGAAGCATGGTGGAGGGTGCATCATGGTTTGGGGCTGCTTTGCTGCCTCAGGGCCTGGACAACTTGCAATCATTAATGGAAAAATGAATTCAAAAGTTTATCAGGATGTTTTGCAGGAAAACCTGAGGCCATCTGTCAGACAGTTCAAGCTAAAAAGAGGATGGATGCTGCGACAAGACAATGATCCAAAACACGGAAGTAAATCAACTTCAGAATGGTTTCAGAAGAACAAAATACACGTTCTGGAGTGGCCAAGTCAAAGTCCAGACTTGAACCCCATTGAGATGCTGTGGCATGACCTCAAGACAGTGATTCATGCCAGACATCCCAGGAATCTGTCTGAACTACAGCAGTTTTGTAAAGAAGAATGGGCCAAGATTAGTCCTGATCGAAGTGCCAGACTGATCTGCAGCTACAGGAAGCGTCTGGTTGAAGTTATTGCTGCCAAAGGGGCACAAAATATTAAATGTGATGGTTCAGTTACTTATTCCTCCCCCTTCTGTCATTGTTTGCATGCTATCCTCATTAAAATATGAAAACCTATAAATGTTTGGGTGGTTTTAGTTAAAGCAGAAACTGTTTTTTCATCTGTGTGATTTTGACAAAGATCAGATCACATTTGATGGTGATTTTATGCAGAAATGTGAGAAACTCCAAAAGGTTCAGATACTTTTTCATACCACTGTAGCTTTTGTATAGTTATTTTATTTAGTTTTTGTCTATAGTGAAAACTGTGGTTATTTAAGTTGTTTGATGTTAATCATTGTAGAGAGAATTTTTTACTGAAATTATTATTTTTTTACTTATTCACATGACTATAATTTTGTAGTTAGGGTACAGTATTTATATCACATATAATTATTTTTTAAATTTGTTTGTAAACTGGGTGACATGTTGTCTTCTAAATTAAAGGTTCTCATTCCAAGTCTTAATTTGTTCTACCCCAGCTTTATTTCTTTATGAGCTGATTTGTGTCTCTCACTTTTCCCCTGATTTTTGTGATCTTAAACACTTTATCATTATTCTTTTAATTTTTTTTTTTATCTGATTGTAAGGGTTTTATTGGAGTCATTGCCTTACATCTGTTTGTGTCAAGATGAAAAATTCTTTCTCGAAAGTTCCCTGAACCTCACGCTCCATCAGAACCTACCGCCAAATTCAAATATCTCAATAAAGCAAATAGAAACCGCTAATAAATCTTAACATAGAAATTGCAATTCTGCTACGTTTTAGGTGTATTTTCATGGGGAAATGTGGTCCTAAAGAAAATGTTCAGTGTTACAATGAAAGGGGAGGAATTAAATATTCATCTGAAATCCAGACCAAACAATAAACACTGCTGTGTAAATTCTAAACACTGGAAGGATTGAGAGCCGACACTTTGATAAATGAATTCATCCATGTAAGAACACACCCATGTGTAACCAAAGAACATAATCCATCCTCTTTGCTCCCTGTGACTGCCTTTGTGCCGAGAGTTTGTGTTGCCAAATAGCAAATAATGACTAACAAACCTCTTCGTGCCATGTTCCTGTCGACAAAGCACTTTACAAAATTAAAATAGGGTCATTTATTTTAAGGTTCCTGCTTTTATTCAGTCAATGTTTGGACACGCATGTGGCCATTTCCAGTACAAAAAAACACTCAAATGCTGATCTAAATTAGGGTGGTCATTATACTTAAAGGAACACTACACCCAAACAACGATTTGGCCTCATTTTCTACTCACCCTCATGCTGAACAACACTGTGGAGTAGTTTTGGAACATCTAGGATGCAGCCGGAGATCTGGGGGTATACTCGCTGTCCACTGACATTGATATCATGACTTAGATAAGAGCCCGAACGAGCAGTGCCCTTAAAAGTCCACAAAAAGTCGGCAATATTCCTCCATACTGCTCGTGCGCTGTAATCCAAGTGTCCTGAGCGGGTAACGTCCACCATTTACTCGAAACGACATCATTTAGCACATTTTTATAGCCTAAACAGTACTACTTCGCATTTCTATGATACACTTACGGGTGCCTACGGGAGCATGACTGACCAAACCAAAGGAACGCGCACTCTGCAATAACTAGGAGCGTAGAACAAGAAATCCCACATTCTGCTGTGAGCGACGGAGCCGTGGACAGACACAAGAGGGGTCAGCAGAATGTGGGATTTCTTGTGTTCTTGTTTCTTGTTCAAATGCTTAAAAAGGCATAAAAATGTTTTATCAACATGGAAATCTTAAAAACAGAAGTGGATATGCTCGTTAAATAATCCGAAAATTAAAAAAAAAACAAGACATTCACATTGTTTTACTAATTGCAAATAAACTGAAAAAATACATCAAATATAACATGACTTGACAATATTCTAAGGTTGTAACAAATAATCCAAAAATCTAAAATTAAAAATAACGTAAATTATAGCATAAATTATCGTGATATAGTGATCTCTGCAACGGTCTTGAATGGGTCCTAAGATTGAGCCTTGTGGCACGCCTTTTGTGACCTTAAGAAAGACAGAACTAACTCCAGTTATCTGAGGACATTGCAATCTATTTACTAAATAGTTGGCAAACCAAGTGACAGCTTGTTTAGAAATTCCAATCTTAAAGAGAACTTTTAATAGAAGACTGTGATCCACAGAGTCAAATGCCTTTGAGAGGCCGAAGAACAAGCAACATAAAACTTTTTTGAGTCCAAAGCCTCAAACACATTTAAAACTTTAAGGGCAGCAGTGAAATAGATGGAGGCTGCATGTTTTGGGGTCGTTCTTATCGATCTTGTTACTTATTTCAGTCCAAATCTGGCAGCGCTGATTGCAGATAAGGCTACGTAAACTCTCTGCACACTGCCCTCGGTCGCGGTTGTAAAGCGTAGTGAGTAAGTCGAAGGTCACGTTGGTGTGTAATCAAACTGTACACGTGACACATGGACCGATCCACCCTGCCAACATGCTCTTTCACCTGCAGAACTGATAACACTCAATTATTATATATTTTATGAGGACTGAAGAAAAAGAACAATTCATCCTTTTTCTTTTTTAAGCTTACTTACTCAGCACAAAGGTAGAAGTGCTGTAAGATCTTCATGTGGCCCGGTGGTCTGGTGATTTTGTTATGTAAGAATTCAACAATGATGGGCTGAACCTCAAAAACCAGGAGCAAGTCCCGCTGCCCCAAATACGCACCCCGGCATTAACATGTATTAACACACTCTGATTAAATTAATTAGAGCCTTGATTCTCCAGTGTTGAGGGTTTACCAAACTCTACTGACTGTTTTGTAACGTCTCTGCTGCTTTGGGACATCAATGAGCCCTTTATAAGGCCAAACACTAAGTTTTGATTTTGAGACTTGGATATTAAAGGATTATTCCGGGGTTTTCCGGATTTATTTTTGTTTCTTAGCTGCAGCTTTCACCAAACCTAAGTATGATCCGGCCCAGTTGGAAGTCTGGAAGTCTGCTGGGGCTGCACACAAGTGGAGCCACTTCAGTTTCCTTTATTCATTTTACTTTAGCTTCTCTGCTGTGCATTCATCTCTAAATCCACTGTGTTAAATGGTTGCTGTAAATTTTACAGTATCTTACTGGCATCTTGTTACCAGTAAGTTACTGTAAATGTTTTTATGGTAGCATGACTCTATTCTTATTTACCATATCATTACTACATTTACTGTAATTTTTTTAGCTCTGTATTTTTTAATGGATCATTACTGTCTTTCAATTAACCACTAACTTATTATATTTCAAAAACAACATTTTTGCTGTTTTTTCATCAACAATGTCATCGCTGTGTTTTATTTTTCAACTTTGTAATGCATCATAATTACCGTGAGCTTGCTGTACTTTACCTTATATTACTATATCTTTAACTATTTCACTGATCATTTATTTTTAAAGATACTATGAGGAGTTTCTAAATAGTTACAAAAAAGTCTCACTTTTAGATAAATGCCTGATGGAAATACACACTTTAAGATGAGTTTTATAGCATCAAAATAGGTTATCTATAAATGCTATTCCTTAGCTTTACGGTCGGGTTGGACAGGGCTGGACTGGCCTGGATACTCAACTTCAGGAACAAGACAATTAAAACTAGAGCAAATTTATATTATTCAGACACGTCTTAGAGCACCGGGCTGTAAGTAGCCATATATAGCCGGCTACAAAACTACAATACTAAGTTTTCCAAAAATTGCTTGTTGTCACACATCAAAAACTACCACTACGTAACTAGAAAGAGATACATTACCTCGTCGCTTTTCATCATGTAAGTTGTTGAAAAAAGAAGTTGTAAAGCAATGCAGAGTTCTGATGAAGGTCCAAGCTGCATTTATGTCATTTTTATGCTGATGACACTGTTATTTATTGCTGCTCGTCCTCTCTTACCCAGGCTATAGAATTTTTACAAACAGCTTTTAATGTAGTTCAGATTCGTCTTCAATCACTAAAACTTGTTTTAAACGCAGAGAAAACAAACATCATGATCTTTTCTTATAATCATGATATAACAGATCCAGTCAAGTCCATTGAAACAGTCAATGGTATACAGATAGAGGTGGTGACAAATTATAAATACCTGGTTTCTCCATGATCAGGAGCTCTCCTTTAGAGATCACATTGCCAATGTGGTCTGTAAACTGAGGGTAAAACTGGGATTTTATTACCGCAATAGATCCTGTTTTTCCCTCAGTGCTCAGAAACACCTTGTTTATGCAACATTTATGTCTCAAATTGATTATGGTGATGTCTTGTACATGAGTGCCTCGACTAAATGTCTCCGTTATATTCCTATCGCCTCACCCACCACTGTGAACTCAATGCCAAGGCTAAGTGGCCCTCTTTGAGCTCCCGGAGATATACCCACTGGATGCTGTTGATTTATAAATCTCTCCTTGGTCTGGTTCCCTCCTACCTCTGTACTCTTCTGCAGAAATCGTGGAGCTACTATGCCTTACGCTCTTGTGCAGTTCATCACCAAAATGTGCCCAGACTCTGAAACGAACAGGGGAAACGGGCTTTTAACTATGCAGCCCCCACAGCCTGGAATACAGACTGAACTGAAAATGTCAGAACTGGTGTCATTTACAACTTTTCGTTCTATTTTACTCACAAGGCAGCGAGAATCCTCTGAGCAATGCTTGTGTTTTTAATTTATGTTCGTGAAACTACAGCATTTTCATTGTGAGGTTTTTGAGTCCTATGAGCAATACCTGTGTTATTTATATTTAAACTGTTACTGTTGCCTTAAACTTATTTAGTGAGTGCCTTGCCATATTTATTGTTGTGATTTGCTATGTATTTCCTTAAACTTTATCATGAACTTGTATGATTATGGCGTGTGCTGCTGACCTCTTGGCCAGGTCACCCTTGTAAATGAGATCCTGATCTCAGTGAGTTTTATCTGGTTAAATGAAGGTTAAATAAATAAATGAAATTAGCATCACAACAAACACACGCTTTGGCTTGAGTCACATCTTTTCGACAGTCACCGCGCATCCTCATGGGTAGCAGAGTCTTTATGTCAATGGAAACAGATTCTCCTCATCGCACCTTTAAGGTATAATTTTGTGAAACAAAAAAAAAATCACACATGTTTTTATTATCTAATAAATATATAATTATAATGACAGTAGAAAACTGTTGATTTTATGGTGAAATGCTGTTAATTGTGTAGACTGGTGTTGTCCTGCAATCTTTTACCATTTATGGTAAAAGATCAAAAGATCAAAATTTTTATTTTAGGTAGCTGCTGTTCTGTTGTAAGAGTTAATGGTAATAACTCTTTTTAATAAACTTTTATTGATGGTGATATGTGAGCTGTTCTCTTTTAAGAGTTCAAATGTTAAAACTCATTTTATTTCTGTTGTAAGAGTTAATGGTAATAACTCTTTTTAATAAACTTTTATTGATGTGATCATTGTCTCTCCTCCTGCAGCCCCTCGGTCCAGAAGCCCGTGCAGCAGCCTCTCAGGCAGCGTCGCTCCCTCACCGTCCCTCACCAGTCGCTCAGATGCCATCAGACCCTCACCCTCTCCCAACAGCACCCTCCACACACCACCGGACCACAGAGACCAGCCCCCTCTGAACCCAGACTCCCTTTCCTCTGACGGCTACACCGAGCTGTTCCCTGGCCCTCAGAGCTACGTGGAGAGGCTGTGGGCCGAGGAGGGGTCGGGGGGCGTCGACCCCCTGAGGGTGGAGGATGGTCATATGTACTTCTCCCCGGTGGTGGAGACGGTGTCGTCCTTTAAGCCGAGCAGGTATCGGTCACCACTCATGTCCAAGGAGAACAAACCGCTGGAGGTGTCCATCCTGCGGAGGGTGAAGGAGCTGCTGGCCGAGGTGGAGCCCAGGACGGCAGCCAAACACATCACTAAAGCGGACTGCAAGGTCTTCATTTCATCTTATTATGCAGCTCTGATAACTGTGGGAGGCTGATTACTTTAAAAAATATATATATAAAATGTTTTTTTGTAGGTAAAAAACACAATACATATATGAATTACAGGCAGAACATTTTACTGTTTTACAACACTTTGTCCCTAAGTGTTTGTTTAACTTTCCAACAAAAAAGCTTTAAACCTGAAATATATTATAAACATTATAAAGAGTCACCCTTTATCTTGTTCTTTTGTTAGTGAAAATAATGAAAAAGTTAGGTTATACAGGTAGAACAACTTTTAAAAAGTTATAAACAAGTTATTGTGAGAGGAAAGCAACAACATTCTCTCCATAAGCCTCTTTTATTTTTCTGCTCTGCAACTTTCAAGAGCAAAGAACTTTTAAGTACAAAATAAAATAGTGGGCAAAACTGCAGTCAGATCCTCAAACAGAAACTAAATGACCTTATTTAAAATGTAAGTATATAGATAAATTATGAACTCTGTTTTGTCACATCTGCCTTTCAGTCCCAGAGTCTTCATTAGTGCGTCAGAATTAGGTTTTAGTGCAGGTAGAACCACTTTTTTTTACTGTAAACAATAGGTAACGTATGAGGAAATCAACTACTTTAAACAGGCCTGATTAAAGTTCCCAGCTATGATGAAGATTCCCCCTGCATGAGTCCCCCACAGCTGGCTGATGACATGCTAGCAGAGCTCCAAGGAGTTATTTGCCGTTAGCCGCTACAGCTACCGCTAACGGTTAACACCAGTTAGCCTTAAGACCATCATTTTACATTAAATATACCACATAGATGTATCATTTAACACTTATATGTGACATGAACCTCATCAAAGACAATCCTTACCAAATTTTCCGGGTAAACTTTTGAGGAGAGCAGATTTTGCAGTGTATCACTGACATAACGACCACAGGCTAACCGGCATGTCCTTAGATTTCCTCGTTCTCTCCCAGTTACCCAGCAGTGATCCTCGGTCAGCAGAAGAGAAAAAACATGAAAGAATCAATTGAGTCCATTTCTGATTTAAAAAAAAAAACGTAGCCACTTCCTGTTGTCGTCAAGCCTCTCTTCCCTGATTGGGCCGTTAAGCATTTAGCTGAGTGAAGTTGCTGGACAATGGAGGCAGGACAGACATGCAGGATTTCAGAATCAGGCAGGTCCATCTGCACTGTTCGGCTACTTACAGCATCTCCTGAAATTTTCAGCAAAATTTGCAACGCAATGACGTGCTGGGCTACATGCTCTGTAACAGTCATGCAGCTATACTGCATCCACACCAGTTGTCAACATTAGATATTAGTAAAAAAATATTATTTATCACCTACTGTTAATTTGTATACAAGAGAACATTGCTGCCCACTTCATGATTTATAGCCTGAGCTAATTTGCAGTGCCTTTAAAGGGACTGTGAGGAGAATCTATTACCGGCAACGTAAAAGACTCTGCTACCCATGAGCACGCGCGGCGACTGTCGTAATGCTGCGTTCCAGTAACCGCGGAACTGGGAGTGACATCATCTCAGAGTTATCGGCTTTCCAGTTGAAGTCAGAAAAAAACATGCCAATCTACCAGGCTATTGTTAGCTGTTGTTAGCACACCCTGTGTTGTTGTATGAAGAATGTGATTATCACTATGGCAGCATTTTTGTAAATATAAGTCTAACAATACTATGTATACAGCTGATCTAGAGCGACACACCCCAGTCAGAAGTGCAAATAAATGGATTATTACAGGAGCTAAATAACTGTTCACACTGGGGGCATCCATCTTTGATTGTCAACTCGGGGGTGGCGAGGTTTCACCACGTTCCCAGTAGGAAATTCTGACTTTGGGGGACGTTCCAGTTGCAGTTTCCTACTTGGAACTCAAAATTCCTACTTCTGATTACAACTGGAACGCACCAAAAGATCCAAGCCAAAGTGTGTGTTTGTTGTGATGCTAATGAATGCAGCTCAGACCTTCCTCAGAACTCTGCATTGCTTTACAACTTCTTTTTTCAACAACTTACAGGATGCAAAGCCACGAGGTAATGTGTCTCTTTCTAGTTACGTAGCGGTAGTTTTTGATGTGTGACAACAAGCAATTTTTGGCAACTTAGTATCATAGTTTTGTAGCCGGCTATATATGGCTACTTACAACCCGGTGCTCTAAGACGTGTAATATAAATAATAAAATAATATAAATTTGCTCTAGTTTTAATTGTCTTGTTCCCAAAGTTGAGTACCCAGGCCAGTCCAGCCCTGACCGACCCAACTGGAAGGCTATGGAATAGCATTTATAGATAACCTATTTTGATGCTATAAAACTCATCTTAAAGTGTGTATTTCGATCAGGCATTCATCTAAAAGTGAGACTTTTTTGTAATTACTTAGAAACTTCTCATAGTCCCTTTAAAGACAAAAAAAAAACAAAACTAAATACTGTTTAAAAAAAACTAACAAACTGGCTAACAAAAAAGCTAACAAACTTGGTTATTACAGACAGAACAATACCAAACAAATACATACAACAGAAAATAGGTACAACTACAATGTCTCTCAAAGTTAAGTTAAAACACAAGTTTAAAAAATTACATTTAGGTTTTAATAAAAACTTATGTATAATGTTTTAACTTGCCCTGAGACAGCCCTACTTTGTACTTAAACATGCACCTGCAAACAACAAGATAAGAACAGCCTCTGTTTTTATTATAATATAAATATATAAACAAATACAAAGACACACACTCAAGTTAACCCACCACTGGTTCTGTTTCTTAGGTGGCCAGAATTCTGGAGGTGACTCCAGAGGTGCAAAGGATGATGGGAGTGAGCTCGGGGATGGAGCTGCTCACTCTGCCACATGGACAGCAGCTGAGGCTGGACCTGCTGGAGAGGTGAGGGACAGTAAAGAGAGAAGCTGGGGCCAGATATCTAAGCCTCTGTCTGAAGGTAAAACTGAGGCCTGAGCATGAAACCAGAGCCGGAGACGATGTCTGATATCTGAGAAGGACATGCTAAAATGTTTTAATCATTCATTTAATTTGCTACCTTTAGAGAGTTTATATTCTCAAACTCTGGTTTTGAGTCATCTTTTAAAGGAGTTTTTTTTTTTTTTATGCCTCACTCCTGAGTCCACGACCAGCAGGTAGACTCCATTCTTAGAGCTGTGCTGCAGTAACAAGGAGACAGGCAGAGCTCACACACAGCTAATTAGCTTAGCTAAAACACAGGCAGTCAATGGGAAGCATGTGGGATGTGAAGTTTACAAACTAGTTCAGTCTTTTGAACAGCTCTTTTAAATACTTCTACTTAAGCTTTTGCCGTATTTTTTCAGTCTATATTGGCCCTTTTCCACTAGCACACCTTGGCCCTACTCTACTCGGCCCTACTCGATTAGCAGCATGTTTCCACTAGCCTGGTGCCTCCTAAAACAAGCTAGTTTTATTACCCACTCCGATCTGGTTCCAAGCGAGCTGAGTCAATACTAAAAGATGACGTCACTGACTGCTGGCTACTGATTGGTCAGACAATGTCGTCATCGATGAGTCATGAGCGTGACGACCTAGCATGCTAGCGGTAGCTACCATTAGCTTACCCTCATACGTCTTTTCTTTGCAGCTGGATTGCTCTCGTCCTCGGCTTCATTCTGTTGTATAGCTTCCAAAACTCTCCTGTGCTTCTCAAGGGGTATTTCTCCTTACCACCTGCAGCCTTCTTCTGCTTTCCTTTTTTACTCGGTTTGTGACAAAAAGCCACAGATTGTTGTGTCAAGCTCAAAATGACGTTGTTGCAGTGCCGCTCAGCTGTTTACAGCAACACTGCACGCCGTTGGACAGGCGACTGGGGCTAATGGAAAAGCAGCACAAGGCGAGTAGAGTAGAGCCGGGTAGAGTCGAGTAGAGTAGAGTAGGGCAAATGGAATAGGGCCAAAAGAAAAGAAATAATGATTTTCAACATTAAAAACACACGCAGTCTGTCGAGATCAGAGGAGGAGAAACTGTCCAGGAGGTTTTGTAAAGAGGAGGGCCGATCAATGATGCTCCTCTCTTCCTCCTGCAGGTTTCACACCATGGCGACCATGTTGGCGTTGGACGTGTTGGGCTGCACGGGGTCGACGGAGGAGCGAGCCGGCCTGCTCCATAAGATCATCCAGATTGCCGCAGAGCTGAAAAGCACCATGGGAAACATGTTCGGCTTCGCTGCTGTGATGAGGGCGTTAGAGCTGCCGCAGGTAAACAAGTCTCACTCAGAGATGAGATTTTTTTCTTTTTAGTTTGTTTGATTATTAAATGAAACCGGACATGGAGTCACACACAAAGACTTGGCCTGTGCTCCTCTATGAAGACGTCCAGATGACTTTAAGAAAGTGTTTTCAGAAAGAGGAGGACATAATATTCAAACAAAACTTTAAATATATGTAAAGATGAAGAGCGGCAGTTTAACCCAGGACCGAAAAATATGGATATTTTATCTTGTCTAGTAATGTCTTTTTCTGTGTGTGCAGAGGGGTTTATTATATGTATAGAAATAAACTATTAAATATAGGTGAATTATTGTGTGTACTATTGTCTGTAAGTTGTTAGTGATATATTTCAGTCAATATATTTTAACCTTCCCACTGTTGTTGGGTTGGTACCGACCCAATCATTTAAAAATAATGATTCTATCATAGATCTGTTTTATTGTTATTATTATTATTATAATTACTGCTAGTAACACAAAATACTAGTAGATGATTTTGCCTCATAAGTAAGGTCTACTCGTGCAGTAGTGTGCTAAATTGAGCACTCATAGAGCTGAACTTTGGTCAATATCACTGATATCAAATCTAAGCTGTGCAGCCTGTGATTGATTAGGATTATTCTTGTAGTGTTATCAGTCTGTTTCTGAAGCAGGACGAGGTTTTTATAGTTTAATGATCCACATTGACTCAGATTTGACCCAGTAAAGCTGATCTCTGTCCATCTTTGGTTAGACAGAGCAGCCTGCTCGGGCTAAACTGGAGCAGAGGTTTTTAATGTGGACTGTTGTTATCTTCATTAATTATCCTGAACCCTTTTACCTCTTTACTGGACAAACATAAATTTGATTGGTGCCATTAAAGTGACAGAACAGCTTATCAAACAGGAAATGAGTGTGCTGTGTTCACTATGTGAAAGGTCTCAATATCAGCAGACAGAAAGGCCGTCCATGCTGCTGCCTGTTTTTTTATTTTTACATCAAATATCATCACCTTAGAAATATTATCAAGAATTACCTGTTTATTGGCTTTTTTTTTAAATTAACAGTTCAACATAAAGGGACTGCACAAGAAAAGCAAGCACAAAAATAGACTTTTTTTTCTTATATATATTTGTGCTCTTGTCGTTGAGTTGTTTTTGTTTTTATTACTGTTATTTTTAGATATTTTTACTATTTTTAAAGCTATCACTGCTTGACCTTTCTGTTTTTTTTGTCTCTCAGGTGTCCCGCCTAGAACAAACATGGACGGCGTTACGACAGCGACACACGGAGGGCGCCATTCTGTACGAGAAAACTCTGAGGCCGTTCATGAAGAGTCTGAACGATGGCCGAGGTAAACGTCCTTCACATCACAGAAACATGGTCTAAACGGGAGTGAATTTTATTACTGATGTGACTGCAATTCTTTTCCATATTAATTTATTTTATTTTCATGTACTGCTGACCTCTGATCTCAGTGGATATTATCTGGTTAAATAAAGGCTAAATAAATAAATAAATAAATACAATTGATATTTATGTAGATAGATAGATATGTGTGTTGATTAGATTAGATTAGACGAGATAGTACTTTATTAATTCTTTAGGAAAACTCCCTCAAGGAAATTAAAAATCAGCAGCAGGTGATTATTACAGATAACAAGATATATAAAGAAAAAATAGATCTAAATAAAACTATTAATAATTATATGTTAATATAAATAAAAGGCAAAAATATAAATATAAAATAAAATAAAATATATATGCAAACGCATGTTCTCAGCTTTATGTTTACATCATCTTTTAGAAATTTATTCGTATTAAATTCACAGATTCATTCATATAAAACCAGATAGGTTAATCATCTTTATCTTTTTCTCTATATAACTAAACACGGTCAGATTTTCATCAGATATTGTGGTTTACAAATATGTAATAATAAACAGAACACTCACATTATCACAAACTTTTAAAAGAAAACTTTTACATTTATTCATGAAGCTCAGTTTTCTTTAACTCTCAAATTAGTTTGATTTTGTAAAGTTTTTTATATTTGCTTTATTTCTGTTTGTTAGTTGCACCTGTTTATTTTAGTTTTTCTGTTGATTATTTGATTTTCTTTTTAAAACATGGATGAACACATGCAGGTGTGTGCATGTATTAGTTTGTGTTCTTACTGAAATCTTGATTGTTCTTTACTTTTTTTTTTTTCTCGTAGAAAGTTGCCTGATGGCTTCTTGACTTCTCCTGATACATTTCAATTTGAACATTTCAATCAGCCTTCCATGTCAAAATTTAGAAGTTTTATTGGAGAGACCATTTATTTTCTGAAATTAGAAAAGATAAGATTCACTTGAAAAAGAACACTACGCAATTCTAAGAGACCTTCTAAAAGAATAACAAATATTTCTGGATGAGAGGAATGCTGAACACGACTAATTTAATTATTTTGTACCTTTATTTTTATTTCTTTTTATGTATTTAATTATTTTGAAGTATATATTTCATTGCCTTGTATTATCATTAAAAAAAACTTTTTGCAAGACATGTTTTCATAATCCAAATTAAGATGTCTGTCTTATATCCACTTATGGGTGTCTTATCAGAGTCAGAAGATTTAGAATTTTTTTATTGATCTCCAAGCAGAAATTTGGTTGTGTCAGTTGTTCCTAAATACAGATTAGCAGTAGGAATATCAAATGAAGAAATTAAAGTAGATCAGAGCATAAACAATTAAATGAAAATATAAGTAAGCAGGATGCAGTGTATGCAAACATTAAAACTTCCTTATGAAGGCAAAAATAAAGACTATGGTTTTTCCCCTGTGAAAATGCAGCAGTGCGAGCATGAAACAATCCAAAGTAAATATGCAGTATAAGACAATTTTCAAAAGTAAATCTGAGCAAATTATAAAATTTTTTAACTGATTAGCTGTACTCCCAGCTCAACAGTTTGGCAGAGACTTAAAACTAGAGCAAATTTATTTATAGCACCTTTAAAAAACAGCAGTGTACAAAGTGCTTTAAGAGACAGAACAACGGCAGAAAAAAATCAACAATCAGTTTATCATCATAGTAAGTCCTTTAGGACAGTTGCCATGCATACTCATGGGTAGCAGAGTCTTTACGTCTCTTGACATAGATTCTCCTCATAGCACCTTTAAGATTACCAATATTTACAATATAAGTAGAACATGACAACGCGTCTGAGGATTTTACAGCGATAAAAAAGTTTGGAGGTATATTCATGTCTCAGACTAAAAACTTTGTGTGTCTGTCCAACAGAAAGCTGTCCCCTCTCCAACACCACCTTCCCCCACATCCTCCCCCTGCTGTCCCTGCTGGAAAAGAGCGTGGCTGTGGGCGAGGGGGCGGAGCCGTGGGAGACGGTGGAGGTCGGCGTGGATGTGGTGATGTTCCACCTCGGGGCGGCGAGGACGATCGCCCAGCTCGGAGGAATCTACGGCTCCAACGCTGAGGGCAAACTTCAGGGTGAGGACAAACTTTGGACTGAATATAGTTGTTCCTCTTCAGGTCTTTGACCCTTTCATTCATGAATTATTAAAACACAAAGGAGTATATTTTAAAATGTTATATATTTTTAAACTAATAAAAACAATAAAAATAAAATAATAATAATAATAATAATAATAATAATAATAATAATAAACATGAATACATGAATTTTTTAAAAAAAAAGCAAGCCTATAAAAGTGGGATGTGATTTACTAAAAAAAGTCAGGATTTAAAAAATGAGACAAGTTTCCACCAGGTTCCATCAGGTTGATATCTTATCAAAGACTGATCTGGATTCTCTGATCCAGAACAAGAAAAAAATATTTATTTATTTATATCCTTTATTTAACCAGATGAAAGCCTCATTGAGATTTGAAATCTCTTTTTCAAGAGGGACCTGGCATGGCAGCAGCAGACAGTTACACAATGAAAACAACAAATACATTCAGACATCAGCACATCGAAACCAAACCGTTCTGGAAACACCAATTCAAAAACAAAATGAGAATAGATATCCTTGGAATATTTGTCATAGCAAGGAAGCAAATAAAGACATAGACTTGCAACAAACACCAAAATATAGCCAAGATACTGTGGAATCTGGAGTGTTCAACCTGATTTGTTGGATCTTCAAACACCTTGGAACTAGAATAACTACTGAACTAAAATAGATATCATGATGCTAATGCCAATTGCTAATGGTATGTTTTCTTGGTCAAGGAATCTAAATATTTAGATGAAATAAAGGTAGGACTAATATTTATGGTCAAAGCTGATATTGGATCAATAACAGTATCAGATCGGGACACCCTTTACCAAATGTCTGTCCACTGCAGTGACATCATACATGAAAGGGTTAAACAGGACTTGTGTTTGCTGCTTGTGCATGATATTAAAGTCATGAAATTAAAGTTCAGGCTGAAGTTTAAACCTGTTTTAAACAAACTGAGAAAAGTTTACGTGTTGTCGGTGTTGCAGGTTTCCAGGAGCAGCCGGAGATCCTCGAGCTTTTCCTGACCGAGTTTCAGATGAGGCTGCTGTGGGGGAGCAGGGGAGCCGAGGAGAGCCAGGCGCCGAGATACGCCAAGTTCGACCAGGTGTTAACGGCGCTGTCCAACAAACTGGAGCCGCCGGTCAGAGCACACTGACGCCCGTGACGGCGTTAAGGCTGAGAAGAGCTCGGATTATTTTAAAGGGAGATGTCAGACTCTTAAGCTCATCAGGACTGTAAATAAGAAGCCAAATATTTTACTTTGCGTTACTGCTCTTCTTTGGGAGCAAATCAGCAGCTCGATAACAAACAATGATTCTGCAAATTTTTTTTTTAAAGCAACAGACATAGAAAGACAGAACTGAGGGAACTTTAAGGCAAGAAAATGCAAAAACACCCTGAAAAGTTTTGGTCATGTAGCATCACCCTTAACTGGATATTTGTTTTTGAAGATGTTTATCTGTTAGAGAGCTCACACATGAAGATAAAAACCAGGCATTAACCATTCTGTTCCAACACCGATCTATGATCTCATCTTTAAGACAGAAATCTGATCAAACCTGATCAAACAAAAACAAAGAAGAAACCGGAAAGCACAACATGGAAGAGGACATACAAGGAGGGGATGATGGTGGTCTTGGGACTATTTTTGACAGAAAAATCCAGAACTACAAAAAGAAAAGACTGTGGAAAACATCCTGGAGGCAGCGTGAACGCGTGAGCTGGTCCTCCATTTCTGAGCTCAACGTAAAGGGATAGTTCAGTATCAGACACAAACAGTGAAGTATTGTACCAAATACAACGGGTATTTTCTCTGCTTACAAGAACTCCCATCAAAAAATAATACCACAGTTTAAGAGTATGCCACCTAGAAATGTTTTTAGTGGATTAACTTTTCAGGAAAATAAAGTCAATCTGGAACTGTAGGAAACTTTTTCTGAAAAACACTGATCTTATGTTGTTTGCATGAGAAGTCCCCTTTATTTGCAAATAAAACTTCAATCTTCTTGAAAAAGATTGCATTTGCCCAAGTCCCTCCGATCCGAGTCTCAAGCAAGTCCGAAGTTTTTTCTGTTGTGGGCAAGTCAAGTCGAGTTGAGTCACAGGTTATGACAGGTCGAGTCCCTCACCATTGTTCCCCAGTCCACCCAAAAAGCACTCCGATTTTTATCTTGAAGAAAGAAACCTTATCTTCCCACACATACAACACACGTACACCCTCTTTACTAATGTTAGCTTTGCTAGCTTCATATTGACCACAGGTTGGGCTAACGTTCCTGCCATACTGACCTATGGCAGGAACGTTAGCTACCTGGCTAACATTTGCAGGTTTCACTTACTTGGCCTCATGTGTCCTCAGGTGGTGGATAAAGTTTGATGTTGTTCCCTCTTTTTCTCTTATTGAAGCGTTGCAGGTCGTGCACTTGGCGTGTTTTCGTTTCCATCTGATAGAAATTCTTTGTATGAAAAGAAAATAACTTTGGGCACAGAAGACATAGCAGTTGCCAATTTGAAGCCTGCGTCCCGTGTCCCTGCCCACTGATCATCACTGTAGCAGAAGTGGGTGTGTGGTAGGAACTTATGTGTGTAGCACTGTGTCGTGTGCGGGACAATAATAGGTGACGGACAAGTGTACTGTGAATGGAGCATCAATAAAGTGAAGCTAAAAGGAAAGAGCGGCGTATATCTCCTGTCTGGCTCTTCATATAAAGTCTGAGTGCGTGCAGTTTTCTAAATCATGATGTCTCAAGTCAGGTCAAGTCTGGAGACATTTTCTCCCGAGTCCAAGTCGAGTCTTGATTTTTTACCTCCCGAGTCTGACTCGAGTTGCAAATCATCTCATCCGCGGCTCAAGTCCCCTCAAGTCCGAGTCCCTATGACTCGAGTCTAATTGTCTGGTACTTAGTGGCCACATGGAGCTCATACAACCACACTTCAAATAAACTGAACTGTTTCTTTAACTTCATATTTTAGGTCGGCCATGTTTGTTTTTATTTACGCCTGCTGCCTTGTTCCTCAGTCAGCTCGCTTCTTGATTGGCTACATTCGTCTTTCCTGACACACATGGAGATTTTTAAATATTAAAGAAATATTAAAGTTACACTTGTCAGCCAGACTTTTTTGGGAGCCGATTATCAGGACAAATTCACTTCAAACACTTCAGACCTCAGGATAATCTTATAAAACAGAAGATTATCTGGAGTTTGTTATCCGTGGTCGCGGAGGGGAAAGGCGGGACAAAAACAGCCCATTAATCTTTATGTGTACCCAGTTTTAGATTCTAAATATAAGAGGTAAAAATTAGGTTTTTTTGTCATGACGTTGCTGTAACTATGAAAATAACCCCCCAAAACAACTGAGATCAAACTGTTTTGTCAGGTTTTGTCTGATCTTGTTCGCCATTATCTAACCAGAGGATAAAAAACTGTGATGTAAGATGTGACATCCCCACAGAAGAGTAAATATCTGTAAACTATAATTATTATTATAATTATTAAACTAATAATGGCATGGTGATGGACTTTAGAAACACTCCCTATGGCTGAATTGTAGCAGCTGCATCTGTTTTTTAGTTAGACCTTACTATTTATTTTGATTCATGTTTTTAAAATCCAACCATGAAGAAAAATTAGTATGATCAGAATATTCAGCATTTTTTGTTTGTATTTTATTTTCCCCCCTTTAATACACTTCATTTCTTCCTTTTGTTCTTCTTTCCTGGAATGAACCAAACTGTGAAAATGGGACGTTAATGTCAAATAATGCCATTTTGCATTTATCATGACATGATTAATAATAATAAACGGTACCACAAGCTGCAAAAACTCAAATGTGAGGAAGTTTATTTATCCGATTTCAGTTCTAAAAATCTCACAATACTTCTTGTAGGCCAAAATTCCCTGACATGTTCAGCTGCATGTCTTATTTCACTGCTTTAAAAACAACAAACAAAACCTGGATTTCTGTGACGAGTTAAAATATTTGCTGATGTGCTATCTTAAGAAGTTTCTTTACTCAATTTTTAGACCCTCAAGGAGTAAATTTTTCTTCTTTCATTGGTAAATATTGTCTGATAGTTATTATATATTCAGCTTTATTTTATTTTTAATTCTTTGTAATAGGATATCCATCTGGGCTTGTCAAATAAATATTAAATTTATTAAGTATTGTGGATATTTTGACTTAAATTAAAACAAATAAACTTGTAAGATCTGAGTTTTTGCAGTGAAGGAACAGTGATCTGTGATAATAATGTGCAGAAATGTGTTTCTTAAGTGTTTTTTATGTCTGTCTGAAGGCTGGACCTTCAGTAAAAGTCAAATTTACGTCTGTATGTCCTGTTGAGTAACCCACTGACAGAATAACAACTCAGTAACTATATTTTCATGTGTAATCATCATAATAAATATTTAATGTGATTACTGAAGCTTATGATATGGGCTTTATTAACTCTCATTAGAGGATTAACCCTCAGGTGATCAGGGAGTTTGTTTCTGTATTAAAATGATTTTTCCCTCTTATTTTAATATCAATCATTCTGTTTTATGATTGGATTTGGTACCATGTATATTTTAAAGGTAGAGATTGAACTGGGAGTAAACTAACTTTGTAATTCATACAGCAGATGAAGAGCGTGTATAAATATTTACAATATTAATGTCTAATATTTATCTGAAATGTAAATAAAGATCTTTACCTCACTGATAGGCCTTTTGTTTCCTGTTATTGTCTGAATGTGTGTGCATGATATCAGAGTAATAAGGCTGCTCAATTATGGCAAAAATCATAACTGTGATCATAAAAACATGATTATTAGGGATTTTACAACACACTATACATGCCAACATGGGCCACATACAGCCCTCCTACATCCTTAATATGTAGTAGAATAGACAAAAGCAACAAGTTTGTCATTCCAATTTTAATTTCAATAAAAGTTGTGTATTATTTTCACTGAAGATTAAATCAGCGTAGCCTTGTTTGTTACCAAACTTGTCCACACTCTTGCTCAAGACGCTAAGAACAGATTAAATAATATTTACATGCTATTGAAAAAGGATGTTTATGTACAATTGGGTAGTTTGAAATGTTTAAGTGCAAGTAAATCAGAACATAGTTTAAAATAAAAGATGCAGATGCAAATAAAAGTAAAGTATATTGGCAAACTAATTGGACATGATGAAAATAAAAGTAGTCATTTTTAAATGATTTAAATCCTTTAAAATATTTGGACAGAACAGAGCCATAATTAAAGCTGCACTAATGACCTCACATATTAGCAGATGTAAAATAGAGAACATCCTTCTTGATCCATAAAGGGTTATTTCTACATTACTATAGCGCCCTCTAGTGCAGCTGTTCTGAAACAGTTTCACCAAACAGCAGTTTAAAAATCAGAGTGCTGATGACTCAGAAGCCCTGCTGTCTCTTCAGATAGTTAAAACATAAATTAAAATAAAAACATTTTGCTTTTTTATGTTTTAAATTATCATATATGTTTGGTTGCAAATTAAATTGAACTTTTTTGTGTATATCAGAGCAACATCAGATAAAATGTATGAGATTAAATCATCAGAAACTTTTACTGTCTCATTTAAGGCATCTGGCAACCCCCTCTGACCCCCCTGGAGCCTCGTCCCCCCTGGGGCCTCGACCCCCCTGGGGCCTCGTCCCCCCTGGAGCCTCGTCCCCCCTGGAGCCTCGACCCCCACGATTTCAAACACTGCTCTGATCTGCTAACATCATTTTTTAGTATTTGGTCATGATCAGAAATTTCCTTGTTTCTGGAATTGCCTCAAAAGGTTGTGCAACAAACCATCATTTTTGTCCAGATCAGTTTTGTTATTTTATATTTAAAAATAATTCTGTTGAATCCCAGTTCATAAGCAATGCCTGA
Source organism: Scarus forsteni (assembly GCA_036419115.1). NCBI lineage: Eukaryota > Metazoa > Chordata > Actinopteri > Labriformes > Labridae > Scarus > Scarus forsteni. Next base: position 75,949 of record JAZDUH010000005.1, on the reverse strand, counting down.
TTTCATTAGGTTCTTTTCATTCATTTTTAATTATGATTACTTTTCAAGTTATTTCAGTGACCATGTGGGTTTTTGTTTCTTTAACAGAGGGGACCAACTATCTTTGCCATGTGTGTCATACTTTCTAATTTATTCATTTATTTACCATTACCTTAATTATTGGTTGATCAGTTCCTGACATTGTTATTTAGATCAGTGGTTCTCAAACTTTTTTCAGTGATGTACCCCCTTACAAATATATTTTTAGTCAAGTACCCCCTGACTAGGGCAAAACATTTTTGGAAGAAAAAAGAGGTACAGTGCTGTAAAAATAAGTGTCTGATTTATTAAAGCCAAACAACTTATGTCAGTGAACCTGACAAATACATTCATATTGCAAACACTGCATGTAGAAACAAAAAAGAAAAACAGAAGACGGTGGTGGTCACCGTCAAAACTCATATATGCAAAACGCTGCTAATTTATATTGGTCTCTGTAATGGTACAAAATAAAAAATATACATAGATAACAAAAATGTGTTCACAGAAATACATCTGTAACTTAATTATAATAAATAATATTTTGTTTAAAAAATAAATTAGCTTGATAAATAAAGATTTGCTCACAAAAAATTATTATCACCTCTTTTAGGACGTCTCCAGAGTTACAGTGTTATGTGTACAGTGTAATGATAGGTCGCTGAGGAGTGCACTGGGTCAGTGGGTCAAACTAACTTGGTGGTGGTGGTGGGGGGTCAGTTTTATATTAAAAGATATTGAAGCTAAATACTGAATATAAAATTCAGTGCATGAACACACATTTATATTTTATCGAACTTTTTACAAAATAGACTTATTATTAGGATGAGCCTACTGATTTTTTAAAGATATTTTGAAAAGCTTCACGTACCCCCTGCAATACCTCCACGTACCCCCATTTGAGAACCACTGATTTAGAGAATCAGATGGTTTACATGATGATCAACAGCCAACAGCTTTATGAAGAATTTATAAGAACAGGTACTTTAATTGGAGATACTTTTTGTAAATATATATGCCCCCCCTTCCTGATATTTATCTGTTTGATTGTTTAAGACTAAAATGTATTTACTCATTCATTACTTATGCATACCTCTAACTTACTTGTTATTATATTTTTGATTGTGTTTTTGTTCTTTCAAAAAGTCAATAAAAACAGTTTAAACATTTTTAAAAACTGCTTAAAGTGCCTTTTCTCAATCTGAAGAGGGTTAAATCTTCTTCTCACTTCTTTGTTTCAAATGTATTGTACCAAAACCAAAACCTGAAACAATTCTCTAAAGTCTCCCTGAAAGAGCACTTAAGTTTGTTAAGAGGAAAGACAACAAAAAACTTAACAGCATTTTACTGTAATATCTACTGGAACCTCTACTGTAAACAGCTATGCAGTAAATTACTGTAAATGGTAATGTATTGTGGAAAAGAATCTGATTTTTGTGAAAATTTATAGCATTTACAGCATTTGCAGTAAATCTAACACATTTTCCGGGATAACTGACCAGGATCATGTAACGTTTACATTTGTTTTTGTAATGTTTCACATATTTGGGTGAATCCATTGCTTTAGTAAATGGATTTTATTGGATAAAAAAATGATGAATTTATTTAGTTAGTTATTTTATTTACAGAATTATATCTTTCTAATAGCTAGTCCTTATATTAGTTAAAGATATCTTAAATGCATTTAAATAATGCAAGTTTACTATAATTTAAAATGCATTAAAAGTTGTAGAATAATGACTCTGTAATTGGAAAAACAGCGAGGATGCTGGTTTGTATAATACTTCCTTATAAATTCTCACATTAAAAGTCCTTTACATTAGTTATCAACCATTCAAATCTAAATTACATGATCATAAAACAATCATCTTAATTGGAATTTGTCTTACTGTTAATTTTGCTCAAACAGCTGTTCTATCTGGACTGTTATCTTCCAACGTGTCCACCAGCGCGCCCACACACTCCGCCCCTTGCTAGCTGAGCCTTCTGGGAAATGTAGTCCTGCGAGTCGCTCCGTTCCTTTTCCGTGGTTCACTCTCGAAGTTAAATAAACTACGAACTGCCCGGCTGTCGGTAGGAGAAGGTGCTGCGGGTTTCTGCGGCTGCTGCTTCCACCAGCAGGCATTCAAAATGCTGGCCACCCTGTTACTGCTGTTTTCGTGTCTCTGCGGTCCTGTTTGCGGAGTTTTTCAGAGGTTTTATTGCACCTTTTCAGAGAGCTGCGACTGCGACTTCAAGCCGAACATCAGAGGTAAGGCTACGGGGGTTTAAGCTAGCTGCTGCTGGTTAGCCTGCTAGCTGTAGTGTTAGCCAGGTAAATAGTTAACCAAACATCAGCTAAACTCTTCAGCCAGGTGTTTTCATGGGCTGTAGACTGAGTTTTTGAAGGAAAGGTTAATTATGTTTTAATTATGTGCTCTGATATGTCGCTGTTTAAGCTAGCTGTCAGAAGAGGAAGTAAATAAACAAGAGGAGCTCTCATGCTCCATTTACACTTTAGCCTGTTAATTTAAAGCTCCAAATATAAAATATGACCACATTTTAGTCTTAAATTATGACAGAAGAGATGCCTGATGGGTATCCTATAGACTATTTTGTCTGTAGAGTTATTTGAACTTAAATAATTTGTGTTGAGGGAAGGGTTGGGCAACTGGCGGCCTGAGGGCCACATTTGGCCCTCCAGCTCACTAGATGCGGCCTTCAAGTAATTTTATAAAATCAACACATTGTTGACGTTAAGAAGACATAAAAGAATGTGTTTTAACCTGAGATAGGCTACTAATATGACAGCATGCAGTAAAATAAATCTGTCAATTATAAGTAAATATTTATCTATTTAATAGTTAATAAACTTACTTTGACATAATTCTGTCAGTTAACTTCTACTAAGCCTGGAAGATAAGGCCTAAAAATAAAATCCCCAATTTTCTTTCTCAAAACTTGATTTAAAAGACCATTTAAACCAACCTTCTCAAATAAGAAAACCTCCTAGTGGCACATACCTTACTTCAGAAAAGTTTTGTGTAAAAGATATTAAAATATATTCCAAACTATAGTGAATTACTGTCTTTAATTAAATAAAAAATGTCCTAGTCGGAGTGCTAAAGTGAATTTTGTCACCAATGTTCATTATGTAGTTTGGACATACTGCTGGCAGGCTTGTTTACACACTGAAAGCTGCACTTTTGTCACAATATATCAGCATAAAAACCCTGATTAGTATGCTAGCTTATTAAAAAAGAAAAGTGTCATTGTACAAAAACTGACAGGAGAACGGTGTATATCTTTTGTATTTATTTATATTTATACTGTCCTGGCTCTCACCCTCTGCCAGAAGACAATATCATTGGCTGCAATTTATTTTCAAAAGTATTTATCTTAATTTTCTCAATTATTTAAAGAAACATCTAGTGCTCTATAACTCGCAGCATAACCTACGACACGATGAACAAATGTTCTTTACAGTTCCAAGAGTTAAGCGAGAAGTAGGTAAACATGCATTTCGTGTTCGGGCCCCTAACTGGAACAATCTTCCTGTATCTATTCGCTCTATAACTTCATTAACTTCATTCCGTAGGGCTCTATTAACACATCTTCAAAATACCTGCCATTGTTTCTAGTTTGCTCGAATGGCCTTAAATGACTTTTACTGATTTTGAACCTTTGTTGCGATTACTGTGCTTTGTATGACCATAAACGAACTTGGTCATGTGATTTTCACTTTTGTTGTAATTACTTTTCTTTGAAAGACTATAAATGATTGTAATAACGTCATTACTGTAATGTTTTTCAGGTAATGTAATGTGACTGTAATGTCAGTGTTAGGTTGAACATACAGAGCTGGTTTATGTGTATGTGTGTGCGTGTGCTGTTACGTTTTTGCTTATTGTGTTTACTTAGATTTATTTATTTATTTTGTTGTTTTTTATTTCATTGTTGTTTGTGTATATATATACTTTTTTATAGGTATATATATAATTTTGCTATCTTGTATTATGCTACTCTGCTCATTATGTTGTTATGAATCTGAGGATCCCCTTGAAAACGAGATAACTTATCTCAAGGGGTTATTCCTCGCAATAAAGAACTGTTAAAATAAATAAATAAATATTTTCAAACATCACCACAACTCAAAAGTGGAGAAAGAGTAAGCAACAAAAATAATCTTATTTTTAATTTTATATCTTCTGCCAGAAATAATTTGAATTAATCAGTTTAATCCATACATTACCCAGCCCTATTGTCTTCTGTGACGCATTTGAAGATAACGTTGAATAGTAATTAATGCAGAAGTTACAATTATTCAGAAAATTAAAAAGAGATAACCTTTATACTTAAATAAATTGTTTGGTGCATTTAAAATAAGCTTAAACTGGCTTTAATTCTTAATCTTATGACACAAGAACAGGTTCTTATTGATGGGAGCCCTGGGAATGGGCACAGGAGGTTGGTCATGGTTCAGGTATTTTGGTGCTTTGATTGCCAAATTGTGCCCATTTTGCAATTTTAGGTTTTTCTCACAGTTGTTGAAATTGTTTTCTTCCCACAAGGAATTGATCTTCCCTCCCCTTGGGCCTTGTTGTGTTTGTGAGGTTTCAGTTTGTCTTCTGTTATCAGTTCTGTGTAAATAGTCTTGATTGACTTTAATTCTACTTTAAGCAATGCATTTTTATTTGATTAGGAAATAACTGTGTGGCTGTTTATCATGCAGAGTTCACAATTAAAACCTATGAAACTGAAACATTACTTTTCTGTGATGTTTCCCTTTATTAATGTAACAATAAAAAAAGTAATAATAACCGAATATCTTCGATTATGTGAGTGCATGTCGTGAACTATACAAGTTTGATTTTTAGGAAAAGTGACAGCCTTTCCAGTCTTTGACAGATGTCAACAATTTGTTGTCATAAAAATATGACAGAGTGTGTTTTAACCCAAGATACTAATGTGACAACATGCACAAATTGTGATATATATTGATAGTATTTCTGTATAATCTGGGTTTTTGGGAAATGTTTTCTTTTTTGCAAATGTTTGGTATAATTTTTTTACTAAATTCTTCCATGAAGCATGAGCCAATACTATAAAGTGTTGTCTTATTTAGAAAACGTGATTGATATAAAGTCTTTTCTTAAAGAAATGGTGAACACTTGTGTTGTTGCTTTTAAAATGAGCTTGAAAGAATCAACTCTGTGTAAATTGGCTTAATCACCTTTAATTTTGTCAGGCTCAACAGTTCATGCTTAGTCTTCATATTTTTGCCATCATTGTTCTAATATTTTCATTTATCCTCCTGCATCTAGATCTGGAGTGGGATCTCTACAAAAACCTTTACGGTCAACATCTGGCTGCAGACATCGTGTCAGAGGAAGTCGCTAAGTTCCTTCAAAATAAAAGCCCTGATCGGCCCCTGGTGCTTTCCTTCCATGGATCCTCGGGGACGGGAAAGACGCTGGTCAGCACCATGCTGGGAAATCACCTGTACGGGTCGGCCATGTGCAGCCCGTACGTCCACCAGTTCATCCCGACGCTGCATTTCCCCTCGCCGGAGCGGGTCCAAGAGTACAGGGTGAGAAACTATAAATCACTTTATTTACAATATCATAGGGAATGGATTATGTTTGTCTTTAGTTAAATGGGGAAGGATTCCTTCTTTTTTGGAGACTGCTGGATTCTCTTAACCAGTTCAGACCCAAAGTGCCCGTAAGAAAACAAAAACGTAAGAAAATGGGAACTATTCATGTAGAAATAAAGTCATGCTGCACATCAAATTAAAACTCAGCTACACAGCCATATAAGCCATTTTTACACACACCAAACGTCAACACCAAGCAAATGAAAAACAGTCAAAACTGCCAGGGTTAAGCAGAAGAAGATAAAAACTGTTGTAATTGGGTGTAATGAACACCAAAAGTGACATAAAAGTGAAATCTAAAGTTTGGTATATCAGAAATGTCAAATGGGACTAATGGAGCCAAACTGTGCCAAGATTGGGCCTGACCACTCTGTAGTAAAACCTCTCTAACTTTGCTCTGCATCACTTTATCAGATTCAAACTTGGCAGAAGTAATGTTCACATATTTTCACATTCATTCATAGAGTTCTAAAGCTGCAGCTGCATCATTACAAAGAGACATTCACAATAAAATCTTGTTTCTTCAGGCGAGGCTGAAATGTTCAAATGATTCTGACTTCTATCTTCATTTACTCTGTCCCAGTAACACATATAGTGATAATTCACATCTGGACAAATCTCTTAAATGTTACTTTTATTATGACGTCAGATTATTCATATAGACCTTGTGGTTGCAGAGATTCACTCTTTTCTTTATAAGGATGTCATTTTGGAGCAGAAGGCTTAAAAAGGGGCTGAATAGGTTGAAGCGATATGGATATTTTTGTTTTTGTTTTCCTGTCTTGCCTCATTAACTGGTCCATGACAAGCAGATAGACTCCATTCTTAACTGTGCTTCAACAGGAGGAGCTCCCCCACCACTAATAATCAATCAATCAAACTTTATTTGTATAGCGCTTTCATACAGGACTTTGTAATACAGTGCTTTACATGGGACAAAAGATAAAATAAGTGAAATAAAAAAAAGAAAATTGCGTAATTGCATAAAATGAACACATAAGACCCCCTCAACCTCCCTCCTCTAATCCACATTCAGTACACACACTCACTTACTTAAACACACAAAGACATAAAGAGGAAATTCTGACAGAAAACTAAATTAGAGGACTGAGGAAACGCTATCTTGAATTAAAGATAAGGAAACACAGGAGCTAAAAATAAAATGGTAGTTAAAATACTAGAAAAATACTTGAGGGTAAGATGGGTAAATACGTAAATACATAAAATAATATTATAATAATATAAAGTAAAAGTTATATAAATAATATGGTAAAATGAGAAAGCGGAACTTCAGGTTCATAATAAAATCAGCTAAAATAGGATAATAAAAAGAAAAGCATTTAACAAAGAATAAAAATCCAAATAAAAAATCTGAACTGAAATGGAGAAATAAAATAGAATTAAACGGTTAAAATAAGTTAAAATATAATGTCAAATAATGATAATTATGATCAGCTAAGAGCCAGATTGAAAAGGTGGGTCTCGAGTAGAGGAAGAAAATACGATGATAATAGAAAGAAGATGATGTAACAAAACGTGGTACAAAAAAACTGTTAGACTGTTTAGATTTGCTCAGGAGTTTGTGTGATGACTGTAGGCAGAGGCAGGCTAACATTACCCATTGACTCTCAGTGTTTGAGCTAAGCTAAGTAGCGGTGGGTGAGCTCTTCTTGTCGTTTTGTTGTTACTGCAGCACAGTTTAAAGAATTGAGTCTTTCTGCTTTTCATGGAGGAGAGACATTAAACAAAAGAAAAGTTGGCGTGTCCCTTTAAGTCATCTTAAGGTGATTTGAGCAGTTTGGTAAAGTCTGGCTTTTCTCTCCTCTGTCCTGCAGAGAGAGCTAAAGAGCTGGGTGCAGGGAAACCTGACCGAGTGCGCTCGCTCTGTCTTCTTCTTTGATGAGATGGAGACGATGCCTCCGGGCCTCATCGATGTTCTGGAGCCTTTTCTGGGTCCGTCTCATGTGGTCTTCAGGACAAACTACCGCAAGGCCATCTACATCTTCATCAGGTAAGAGCACACCTACAGCCAAGAGTACTGATCAATTTAAAAAGAGAGATGTAGGACAATAAAAGAATCCATGTTTTTGTGCTCAAACTCCCGTGAGTTGCTCAGAATTGTGGCACAGACCTGGTTTGTAAATATCACAGTAGAGAAAAAGCCGATGACGTCTGGTTTCTGCTCGTTTTCTGTGCAGCACTGCAGGAGAGGAGGTGATTAACAAAGCGACCCTGGAGAACCGGCAGGCAGGTCGAGACAGAGAGGAAATCCGAGCGGAGGAGCTGCAGGAGGCCATCGCACAGGCCGTCTACAACAGCAGCTCCAGTGAGTGACGTCTGATCACGTGTCACAAAAAGAGGGAAGAAAGTTCACATGAATCACACGTGTGGTCAGAGCTCTGAAACAAACACTGAGGGTGTTTTTACCTCCTACATGATCACACAGACCTTCAGTGACCGTGTTGACTAGGGCTAAAAGATAAATGGTTATCGTATCGATATTGACATATAAACCAGGGTTCCCACACGTCCTGGAAAACCTGGAAAATGATTGACCAATTTTCCATTCTTGGAAAAAATATAGAAAATGACGAAAAAAGTAAATGTTCTGGGAAAGATCCGTCCATCTTTCTCAACGCCTGGGCGCGTTGGTTATATAGTGGAATGAGTGGAGTGATCCATCTGTCATTCATTCAATCTTTGTGGGGGAAGCGGGCCGCTCGCGCATACACACACAGAGAGCTAAAGTGAGCATCATGAGGAGTAACAAGGAAACAAACTCTGATAAGAAATAGGCCTGCACAATATATCGTTTGAACATCGCATCACAATGTGCGCATGCGCAATAGTTACATCGAGCATACGATGTGACTGTCACAAACACGCAAACTTTTGTTTTGCTTCACAAGCTCCTGTATATCATCAGCATTTATTGGGGAAATGAAAAAAAACAACTGAAAATAAAACCTATTCTATTTTGTACAGAGACATGGCCTCCTGGATCCCTTTTATGTACAGCTATCTTCATCATTCACAGATGAACCCCCTTAGCCTGGATTAAACGGTATTATATGAAAACAACAGTGTCATTGTGAGTCAACCAAATTCTTCCCAAACAGAGGTATTCAAGTCATCTGGGGAAAATTCTGCTATTTTTAATATCGCAATATATATGGCAATATACCGCAAACCCCCAAAAAATCGCAATGTCAGTTTTTTCCAATATTGTGTCCCTAATATGAATGAAGGCACGAAAGCTACGGTTCCTAAGCCGGCTGCCACAGCTCCAGTGTTTGAATATTTTGGTTTTAAACAGAATGAACAAGGTGTGAACTCATAAACACCAAACGAGTCGATATATGTCAAATTTTTTTTTTAAAGTAGTGGCGACGGAGAAGGGGAGGTGCAGCGGAGCCTTTGTCCTGACAGTCAGTGCTTACTGAGACATTTGGCAGGCAAAGTAAATAAAAATGAAACAGAGCAAAACAGTGTGTGGACATAGACAGTGTCATTTACTCGTTACCTACGCCAAGGAGGTTATGTTTTCAGGAGAGTTTGTCTGTCTGTCCGTCTGTCTGTCTGTCTGTCTGTCTGTCTGTCTGTGAACAAAATAACTCAAAAAGTTATGGACGGATTTTGATGAAATTTTCAGGAAATGTTCAGGGAAGGAAGGAAGAAAGGAAGAAGTGATTAAATTTTGGTGTTGATCCGGATCAGCGCCTGGCCGCCGTGACGAAAAATGTGATTTTTGTGAATAACTACTGAACTAAAATAGATATCATTATGAATCCAATTGCTAATGGTATGTTTTCATGGTCAAGGAATCTAAATATTTACACGAAATAAAGGTAGGACTAATATTAGGGTTAAAATATGGCTGAGGACTGTGGCGCTGGTGGAAGTCTGCGCTCTCCGAGTGCTTTTCTAGTTGTAAAAGAAATGCAGCCCTTTAAAACAGTTGGACAGCCAGCATTGTTACAAACATTTGACAGACAGTACGAATTGACTGGGACAAAGTACATGTCACAAACAATTCAGGAACTGCTTAAACTATATTTATTTGTGTCTTTGTTTTTATTGGAGTTTTGTTTTTTTATTCTTTACAGAGACCGGGTCTATTTTTTATTGTTTTTGGTTATTAAAATGATTTTTATGTACATTCAGTTTTTTTCCAAAATAGAGTCGGTTTCATTTTATTGTTTTTTCTCTTTGTTTGTTTAATTCATTTTATTTTTCAGCTCTTGACCTTCCAATTACAGTTAAATACTCTAAAGAAATTAAAGTTAATTGCTTTTGATACAGTGTACTCATTTTATTACGACATATAATTACATTAATGAAAAAAATGTTTTAAAATAATATTGACAATATCACTTAACAGTCAGAATTTTGGGCAATTATCGTCCTGCAAAATTTGTTATCGTGACAGGCCTACTGTTGACGAAAGTATGAGGACAATAATTCACCTCCGTCTGTTTCTCTCCTTTAAGTAAACCCGTGTTTCGCTCTCCAGGTGCTTTCTTTCACTCCAGCATCATCCAGCAGAAGCTCGTCACGCGATTCGTTCCCTTCCTGCCGCTCACCCGACGCCACGTGGAGCGCTGCGCCCGCTCTCAGCTCTGCCAGCGAGGGAAGTGCGACCGCACAGACGTGGCGGAGGCCGTTGGGGGCGATGTGGTCTACGCTCCGGTCCAGGGTCAGTACTTCTCCTCCACGGGCTGTAAAACCGTCCCGGCTAAGATAAACCTCTTCTTGTGACGCGAGGAGGGCGAACTTTGAAGAGGTGAAAAAAACTCCCTCATCAGGTGAGTCTGTGTGGACGGTTTGCTTTCAGACTCTCAGGAGCAGGCGGGTTTCTGCTCGGGGAGTCTGAGGAACTTGACTTTAAAACACACGAGTTCACGTTTAAGGCATCGCCATCCAAGTGCAGGTTCAGGAGAGTTTATTCCCTGGACTGATCTGGAGCTCTACCTCAAACCAGCTCACCCTTTAATTTATGAACTCTTGAGGTGATTCGTTGTTTTGCATTTTAGCAGCTGCCACTCTTTCGTCCATGGAGGATTCATGTAATCGTGATAGCAAACTGTTATCATCCCAGGAGGATGTTTACTCTCACAGCCTGCCCACACAGAAGTGCACGAGTGCTTAAATATTATGACACTACAAGCCCAAAAAGATCATTTTCTGTCTCTACACGAACTCTGGAAACAGAAAGGAAGAAAGGGATTCTCCAGAATGTGTTTTTATTGACCTGAGAGGCCATTTTGTGCACATGGAAGGACAAAACTCTCAGAAAAGGGGAGTAAAAGCACAGAAGACGCGGCGTGACTTTGACGGATCCGGCAGCCCTGAAGATGGGATAACGTAAATTGGACACATCACTGGGAACGCCATCTTTGGTCGGGATTTTCAACTTAACCTGGAACACATTTAACTGAAATGTGAATGGAGCACACCTTCTGTCCAACTTTAATATCAGCTGCTTGATTTAAAACCTGAAATCAAACCTTTGACTCCAAACTATACAGGAGAAAAGGTCAATATTGTTCTTATATTAATGCTGCGTTCCAGGCGCCCCATAACTCGGACATTTCCCAGTTGAAATCTCAGAGTTCTGACTCGAAAGCGTTCCACGCAAACTGGGCGCAAAGAATTCTGGTATGTAAATTAACCAAGATGGCAGGAATTATAAGATTTATGCTTTATCAACTAACTCATTTGAGTGAAACAGAAGAGGGGAAACAGCATAAGGTAACAGAAGCTGATACTTTACAGTGTTTGTCTTTATTAAGAGGCTGCCATAATGTTTATATAGTGATGTGACGTTACAAGTAGTAACTTGGAGTACATCGATATGAGTTTACAGGTCGGAAGTTACGAGTTCGACTGCCGTTCTAGTGCACTTTCACGAGTTGCAGGTGGGAAAAAAACGAGTTACGGGTTGCCTGGAGCGCAGCACAAGACTTTTCCTTTCTGTGTGGCTTTCCTCTGCCACAAAGGGTGATATTTAACACTTATTGACCATAACTTTCACTGTCTTAAAGGGGCAGTGTGTAGAAATTGGCATTTTAGCAACATCTAGCGTTCAGTTTCAGGAATGAGCCTGTCCGTTTGTAAAACATCACATAACTAAGGTGAAGACCAGAAAAGATGGTGAACAGGGCATCATTTACAACAGTTACCATTGCCAAATTATCGTGTTAATTAGGATTGATAATTACAGTCATAATTTTTAGAAATCTAGTTGATCTCATTTTTAACCTGATTACACTGTTTTGGTATTTCCAGAGGGTAACATTTTAAAATACCAGAGCAGCTGGTGATTGGACGATCAGTCCGCTCGTCACACTCTTCACAGACCAATCACATCAAACCACAGTATGACGTAGCAGCTAGACTCTGCTGTTAGCCGTTAGCTTAAACTACGAGTACGTCAATCCTTAGACTATCTTCTTATCTCACATTAACGATACCACACAGATGTGTCATCTGCCACGTGACATGAATCTGTCAAAGACAAACCCACCAAGTTCTCCTGGTAAACTTCATATCGTAGGGTAACCATGACTACGGCTCGGCTTTGTTAGCGCAGGATTGCCGCATCTCTCTTGGTTTCCCAGCGGTGATCTTCAGTTGGGAGAAGAGAAAAATCGTGATTTCCCCTAAGACAGCTTCTCTACAGATCTTGTTGCATCCACAGAGATCACTTTTACACGCTGCTGTTGTTTTCAAACATGCAGTCACTTCCTGTTTTCCTCACACCTGCAGCTCCGCCTCTGTCTCCTGATTGGTCCTTTAAAGCTGGAGAGATTTTGTGCATGGGACTTCTTATGCTTCAGTTTTTGGGAGGTGGGGAACAATCTTTTTATCTGTTCGATAATCTAATGAATTTCATTGAAAAAAACTCATTTTGAGGCTTTTTTCAGCAATTTGTGAAAAAGTGAGATTAAAAATAGATTAATTAATTAATCACTTATTTTTTATCTACTGACAGCAATAATTATTTTGCTCGATTATTGGTCAGGTAAGATGATGATTGTTGGTTTTGTAAACTTTTGTAGACTCGTATTCAAAAATCATTAGGGATGGGAATCGAAAACAAATTCCAGTTGAGAATCGTTAACAGCTCCATCAAAGAATCGATATCATTAATCTTTTTGCTAATCAATTCTTTTATCAATTCCTTCCACTGACAGGGTTCAGAAGCATCAGAATTGTTGCTTAATTTTCATTGCACCTACTACACAACCTTAAGTGAGTGGAAACACCAGCAACTTGCAGAAGCAGATATCTATGCTGTGACGTGTTTGACATTGTTGACACTGAAAATCAGACCATTTGTCCACTCGCAAAATCTGCAGGAATCGATAAGGGAATCGATAAAGAATTGGATCGATTAACAGGATCGTTAACAGCATTGGTATTGATAAAATCTTGTCAATTGCCATCCCTAAAAATCATGTTTCTCTCTTTTTGTACCCAAAACCCACCCATAGACAACATGGTGGATCGTTATGTCAGCCTCCACAGAGGGGGGAACAACAGTACATAGGTCTAAAAATCTTTTCTAACTTAATAAAAAGGAAAACAAAGTTTAATGAGGATGATTGTTCACCTATTTGACAGACTTTACAACCAAACAGAAACAGTATATCCTATATTCACCATTTCTGTTTTGGCGAAATGCTGCCAACTTCTACACACTGCACCTTTAAAGAGAATGAAAACATTTTTGTGAGGGAACTTAACTCTCCATAAATTTTGAAAATGTGTTTTTAGAAATTACAGAAGGTTAAAAAAGTGGGTGAATTTTCTACCTTTTCGTCCTGTTTTGGCTGTTAAAAGCCGCAAACGTTAGCCGCTGTAAAACATATCAGATAATAATTTTTTTCAAACATCCCTCCAAGTCTCTTCATCGAGCTCAGTCCTGATCAAAACAGTTTTTTTGTTTTCAACAGGAGGTAAAACTTGAAATCTGATGCTGCACAAAAAGTAATAAATGCACCAAAGCTGAGGTTTTTACTAATCTTTGACATATTCAAGAGTGTGATAATAATGTTCAATCAATCAAACTGTATTTGTATTGCACATGACTTTAGCTGCTCTAAAAACATATCAGATAAATAAATCCTGATACTTATGTGAATTGATTTTTTCTCCCAGCCCTAATAATCTTTTTTTTTTTTTTTGGTTTTGTTTTGGATTTTTTTGCTGATATTTGACCGATATCTGAAATCAATATTGGAATCGGGACACCCCTATTTGTAATATACTAGAGTGTGATGGTATGTAAAAAACCCTCCAGCCTCTGATCATTTTTGAGATTGAATTTCAGAATTTTGTTAGTTTTTTTCCACCAAATCAGTGACATCTCCGATGAAATTGGCATTTAAAGGGTTAAAATACGTAATTTAAAACTGGTTTTAATCAAATGGCTGAGATTGATGAAGAGATCTGAGTAAAAAAACATGAACCATGTATCTGTTTTTTACAGCATCTAAAGTTGTAGTTTTAAAAGCCAAAACAGGACTAAAGGATGTTTTAAGTCAGTACCAGTATCACTTTCAACTGTTTTGGACTTTTTCTGATAATTTGATGTACAAATTTAGTCAGTGATTAAGTTGTGTAATCATTAAGCTTCTGCTTTGCCAAACTGCCTCCCTTCACGTCAGAGAAATGCCGTATTTATTTGGAGAGGAAGTCGAATCTTACCTGAACACAGTATTCATGCAGCGCTGCCATCCTCTGTTCTGCCACCAGGGGGCAGCACACTCTGTATTTTCTTCTCATGAGAGTGATTTTTGGACTCATCCTTCTTTGTGTTTTGATATTTTGCTTTATTTCGTGTTAAAATGTGTGTTTAAACACAGTCAAAGTGCACTTTATGGAGCTTTAAATGGACCTGAAGAGTTTTTAAAGTAGAAGTTTGTCTTGAAGTCATGATGAGGAGTTTGTGCTCTGCCAAAATCAACATTTGAATACAGAAACTTTTTCATAAGTCAGTCAAAATCAGCTTCTGTGAAACTGGATTAATGACGTAGAAGCAGCTGATAAAGAAGACTGTGAGGAGGGGAAAGTATAACTAACACATGAAACAGTGACGGGGATTTAATTCAACATGTACAAGTGATTTTCAACATTTAACCTGTTCAGCCCCCTTTTGAAGCCTTCTGCTCCAAAATGACATCCTCATAAAGAAAAGAGTGAATCTCTGCAACCACAAGGTCTGTTTGAATTATTCTGGTGTCATAATAAAGTAACACTTGAGAGATTTGTACAGATGTGAATTATCAGTATATGTGTTACTGGGACAGAGTAAATGAAGATAGAAGTCAGAATCATTTGAACATTTCATCATCGCCTAAAAAACAAGCTTTTATAGTGAATATCTCTTTGGAATGATGCAGCTGCAGCTTTAGAACTCTATGAATGAATGTGAAAATATGTGAACATTACTTCTGCCAAGTTTGAGTCTGATAAAGTGATGCAGAGCAAAGTTAGAGAGGTTTTACTACAGAGTGGTCAGGCCCAATCTTGGCACAGTTTGGAAACATTAGTCCCATTTGACATTTCTGATATACCAAACTTTAGATTTCACTTTTGTGTCACTTTTGATGTTTATTACACCAAATTACAACAGTTTTATCTTTTTCTGCTTATCTGTGGCAGTTTTTGACTGTTTTTGAAAAAATGTATATTTAAAAAAATTAATAGTTTTGGTTCTTTTTGGAAAAATCAAACAGAACTCTCTATATTTTCCCATCCAAAGAAATCAGTTTGAATCAAAGTGAAACAGATTTGAATATTTGATAATTCATTTGCTTGGTGTTGACGTTGAGTTTGGTGTGTGTAAAATGGCTGATATGGTCGTGTAGATGAACATTTCCTGTTTAATTTGATGTGCAGCATGACTTTATTTCTACATGAATCGTTTAACTGAAATCAGGAACTTTGGGGCTGAACAGGTTAAGCATCTCCATCTTTAAAGTTTCATGTTTAAGATTTTCACATAAACTCCATTTAAGGAAACAAAAATCTGAGAAAAGTCTCCGTCATGACTTCTTCTTTGGAATCTTTGTCTGAAAATAAAATGTCTGTTTATCTGTGCATCAGGTTTCTCCAAAGCCAAATGCAGCTTTTGGTACAACAGTGTCATAAAAATAAACCAAAATATTCTGCTGAATGTTCCTCTGTTCTTTTTTTTAAAGAGTTTTGTACCGAAGGATTCATCAAACATGACATGACAAAGCTCTTAATGCTGGTCAGATTTATGAGGTTTGTTTCTGCAAAGCTTTCACTCTGCATAATAGAGAGAGGGGAAAAGGTCTGCAGCAGTTTAGAGAAATGGTTCACAACTGCTGGTTTGAGGCCCAAATGAAGGTCCTGGAGCAGCTTTCAGGTGGTCAAGATGTTAAGATTTGGGAAATCCAAGCACAATACATGGGATTTGTGTGAATTAAAAGTAAATAGGGAATAATTTAAACAAGTTGTGTGGTACCCAAACGTAAATATAAGCATTTTTTGGTCACAGGAAGTCATAAGGCAAGGCAAGGCAAGTTTATTTGTAGAGCACAATTCATACACAAGGCAATTCAAAGTGCTTTACAGAACAAGAAAAATGCATTAAAATCACAATACAAAATATAATATACATAATACAACTAAAAAACATTTGAGCAGATGTACTTGAAAGTAGAACTTTTACATGTTTAATTATTTTAATCTTATAATCAATTGCAAGGTGCATGTAGGGGGCGTGGCTTCAACAAACCTGCAGAAATATTCTCAAGTTTTCAGGTTTATTTGAAAGCTAAGATAGTTTCATCTTTAAAAATTCCCTCCTGAAATCTTATATTTTTATTTTCTGTAAAAACAGGGTGGCATTATGACAAAAACCTGCCAATTAATGGGCTGAAATATTTAAATATTCATGAATATTTGATGTTTATGAGTTTGATGATACTTCTTGAGCTGATTTATAAGAAGGACATTTTTGAGCGCGTATGTGACTAATATTTAAACAGTCCTAATTTTTAAATATCTTTTAAAATCTCCATGTTGACGACCCACTTTTCACTGATTATGACTCTATTGCTTCTTATAAATGTGTTTTTCTACCCCGTGTGTTTCATATCATTTTTCAGCTGTTGTCTGTTTTGCCTGATTGCTCGTAAAGTGCTTTATAGGTTATTTTGTCACAGGCAGACATTCGTGCGGAATGATAAGATTAAGAAACATTTGAACAGATTTATATGTAAGTAGAACTGTCGCAAGTTTTAAATATTTTACTGTATAATCAATTGCAAGGTGCACGTAGTGGGCGTGGCTTCAATACACCTGCAGAAATATTCTCAAGTTTTAAGGTTTTTAGAAAACTTAGAAAGATCCCATCTTTGAAACTACCCTTCTGAAAAATTATTACTTTTATTTAGTGTAAAATCAGGTAGGCATTATGACAAAAACGTGCCATTGAAGGGGCTAAAATATTTAAATAATTGTGAATATTTGATGTTTTTTTAATTTGTTGATACTTCTAAAGCTGATTTATAAGAAGGACATTTTTGTGCAGTACCAATGTGACAAATATTTGAACAGTCCCAAATTTTAAATCACTTTTAAAATCTGTATATTGTAGGCCTCTTTCACTGATAATGAATTTATTTTGATGTGTTTTTCTGCCTTGTGTGTTTCATATCATTTTTCAACAGTTGTCTGTATGGACTTATTGCTTGTAAAGTGCTTTATAGGTTTTTAGTCACAGGCAGACGTTCGTGCGAAATAATACAGTTAAACATTTAAACATACTTATTTGCAAGGAGAGCTTTCACAAGTTTGAATTATTTTACTAAATAATTAACTTCAATGTGTCTTTATGTCCATGGACTCAAATGTGGAGGAATGCACGAAGGGGGCGGGGCTTCAATACACCTGCAGAAATATTCACAAGTTTTCAGGTTTATTAGAAAGCCTAGAAAGTTTCAGCTCTAAAAATTCCCTGCTGTAAATTTTTTATTTTTATTTCCTGTAAAAACAGGGTGGCATTATGACATAAACCTGCCATTTAAGGAGCTCAAATATTCATAGACATTTTATTTATTAATCGATTTATTCATTGTTATATACAGGTCCCAAAGACACTGTGGCTAATTTTCAACACCAGTCCATGGGAGACTTTTAAGTATTGAAGTTGTACAAAGAAATTTGGAAGAAAAAAACAGATACCAGAGACACAGTTCATTAGAAAATAAAAATTGAAGTTTTATTAAAAGATGCATGCGATGGTTCTTTCTCATTCATAGTTTTAGGTTTATAACTTTAATACTTCTAAAACGTATTTAGGAAAAGCTCATTTTTAAGCGACAGGAATATGACTAATATTTGAAAAGCTGCTTTTAAAGTCTCCAGATTATAGCCACAGTTTTCACTGATTATGAATTTATTGCTTTGTTTTAATGTGTTTTTCTTTCTCGTGTGTTTTATGATATTTTTCAGCTGTTGTCTGTATCGCATAATTGCTTGTAAAGTGCTTTGTTGATTATTTTTGGAAAGACTGCAGTCTAATAAATGATATTTTAATACTTTAAAAAAACAAAAAACTAGGAGATAGAGGATGCCACAAAAGGGTTGATTAAAATCATCTGCTTACTTTTTCAATTCACATTTTCCTCTTAACTCCTTTTCTCTCCCCAAAAGAAGCCAAATTCTCCTCTGAATAAAATCATCAATCATCAAAATATTTAAAATACTCAGAATTATAATAATGAAAAGTATATTGGAGAAGGTCAAAACTGTAACTCTGAGATAAAAAGTCAGAGTAACACATTAAAAAAGTGAACAAAAACTGTCAATAAAACAGTAAATAGATGGAAATGAGTTAAAGTGAAAGTTATGTCTGAAAGTCTAAATAATAATGAAAGATGTAATGTGACAAGGCCCCGATGAGATCAGTCAGAATGTAGAATATTTTTTATTATTATTATGAACTAAAAAAATGTTTTAGAATAATATGTATATATTTTTTTAAAATGCATCAGTGTTGAGTGTGAGCTGACGCCTCGTCTCTTTAACTCAGATCAAATTAATTTTTTCTAAATTTCAGGATAAATTTTTCCTCCATGTTTTTCTGAGTCTCCTTTCAGGACTGGAGCCTCTCAGCTGATGGACAGGACGGGACGTCCCGCAGCTTCCTATATATGCCACATCTCTCTGCGATCCCGCTGTGATGACTTCATTAACCCCCCACCCTAAAAAAAAAAAAAACACCCGGCAGCACGCGGGCGGAGCGAGGACGAGGCGAGGAAGGGGCGGGGCTTAGAGGTCAGCCTGGAGGCCTCTTCTCCACAGCTGCTGCATCAGCACCTCCATCCACAAAGACCACGGAGTGAATGACCAGCACACCTCACATGACCTGAGAGCTCGTTTTCACACGCTCGCCACCGCCGGACAGCTGGAGCAGCGGGCGAGCGAGGACAGCTGGAAGCAAGGAGAGAGAGGACACCACAAAAGGGGCGATCAAAATCATCTGCTTACTTTTCATTTCACTTTTTCCTCTTAACTCCTTTTTCTCTCCCCAACAGAAGCCAAATTCTCCTCTGAATATAATCATTTATCATCAAAATAATTAAAATACTCAGAATTATAATAATGAGAGGTATAACTGACAAGGTCAAAACTAAATTATGAGATCAAAAGGCAAAATATAAGATAAAAACGTCAGAATAATGCAGTAAAGGAGTGAACAAAACTGTCAGTAAAACAGCTAATAGAATAAAATGGGTTAAAGGTGAAAGTTATGTCTGAAAGAAAAAAGAATGATGATAAATAGCCCTGATGAGATAAGGCATAGTGGTAAAAGGGTTAGAATGTAGAATACATTTCAATATTACAGGATTAAAAAGTCCAAAAGAAAACGGTAAGAATCAAAATTTATCAAACAAAAATCATCTGCTTACTTTTCGTTTTGCTTTTGCCTCTAACATGTTTTTTCTCTCCCCAACAGAAGCCAAATTCTCCTCTGAATATAATCATTAATCATAAAAATATTAAAATACTCATAAGTATAATAAGGAAAAGTATAGTAGAGAAGGTCAAAACTAAAACTTTGAGATAAAAAGTCAAAATAATGCTGTAAAGGAGTGAACACATTTGTTCATAAAAGAAGGTGGGTCGAAAGTGAAACTTATGTCTAAATGTCAACAAAATCAAATGTATGAGAAAAGGCCCTGATTAGATAACTCATATTAGTAAAATAGTTCAAATGTATAATCAGTTTAAATGTTACGAGTTAAAGGCAAAACAAAAACAGTAAAAATCAAGATTTTTTCAGACAAAAGAGGCGGTCAGAATCATCTGCTTACTTTTCATTTCACTTATTCCTCTAACTCTGTTTTCTCTCCCCTGTAGAAGCCAAATTCTCCTCTGAAAATAATCAATGATTATAAAAAAAATTAAAATGGAAGTATAATTAAAGGTATAATTGACTAGGTCAAAATTAAAACTATGAGATAAGGCAAAATATGAGATAAAAAGTCAGAATAATGCAGTAAAGGAGTGAACAAAGCTGTCAATAAAGCATCAAGAAGAGGAAAATCAGTTAAAAATCAGTTATGTATAAAAGTAAGAAAAAAATAAAACTACGAGGAAAAAAAACCTTGATGAGAGAAGTTATATTAGTAAAAGTGTTTAAAAAGTTTAAGACATGTCATTTTTTATGGCATATAATGTTGAAATGAAGAATGTTAATATCAACATTTTTCAAACAAAAATTATCTGCTTAAGTTTCATTTCACTTTTTTCTGTAACTCCATTTTCTCTCCCAAACAAAAGTCAAAACATTGTTAAATCTTAAAATTAAAGAAAAAGAAATTGGTTTGCAAACTTGAAAAAAAAACTGATATTAAGTCATTTTAATAAAACAGTTAAAATGTAGAATCAATTCAAACAACACAAGACGTAAATTCAAAATGATGTCAGCAAAAATCAATCATCAAATAAAGACGTGCAAAGTATAGGATCAAATGTAAAATTATGTCAGAAGTGATGAGATTTAAAGCCAAAACTTTTGAACCAAGGGTATTTTTAAAAAGAGATACACATTTTAAATGATTATCACTAAAACATTTTGAGGTAAAGGTGATAGTAAATTGAAGAAACTTAAAATTAAGAGGTCATTGGTCTCAAAGTTTTGATTAGATGATGTAATTGTGGGAGTAAATGAAAAAAAAATCACAATTTAAGACGAAAAGAGATATTCGTGTCAAAATAATGGGATCAAAATTGAAATAATTCAACACGGGGTCATCATGTTTGCCCATAAAGAGATAAAATGCAAATAGGACTTATGGGACTGTAAAGTCTATTTGAGTAAAAGACTCAGGGTCAATATCAGGGACCTTCGAGACTTCATTTTGTTGTTGTGCAAAACCAAGTTCTGGAGTGAGCCCTCGTAGCATCTCCAAACTGTAGGCCAAGTTTGGGACAGAAACAGCCGAGAAGATGGCCTCCTCATTTCGGAACCATCAACAACCAAACGTTGTGTTCAGGGATGAGTCCAGATTCTGTCCACAGCAGCTGGATCGTGGGTCAAAGTCTAAAATACACAGAGGATGAACAAAAGTTACACTCAGACTGTTCGGGGCAAAAAATGTTCCATTGAAACCCATTCAAACTGCAATTTTTGATCTCCCTCCCATTAAAGCTTATTTCATAAATTTAATTATTTCTGGATGTCAAGCTGGACTTTTGCTTTAGAATTAATCATTTTTTTGCTCTCCTCTAGGTGGCGCACTTTTAACTACATGAAAATGAGTGAGTATAATTGAGTAATAATGCATAAAAATCAATGTAAATCGGATCATTGTCATATTCCAGGCTATAAAAATTAAGCACACAAAAAACTTTACCTCCGTCAAAGAGCTTATGTTACTGCTGGTGTTTGTTTTTTTTGTTAGTTTGTTTGTTTCTCTGTTAGCAACATGACTCAAAAAGTTATGGACGGATTTCGATGAAATTTTCAGGAAATGTCCCGCTTGGAACAAGGAACAAATGATTTGATTTTGAGAGTGATCCGGGGCACTGTTAACCTGACATGTCAGATGGACAGTTCCATATTGGAAATATTTCACTAATCCATCTGGGAGGAGCCCTGTGAAAATGTTTTCAGGGGCAGAACCTTCAAAAACAACAGCAGCTTGTGATTGGACGATCGTTTGACTCAAAACACTCATCGTAGATCAATCCATATCAAGCAACTCTGCTATGACGTAGCAGGGACCTAAACCTAGCGACTAACAGTTAGCCATAAGCTGCTACAGCTAATGGCTGACAAGGGCAAACAACAGTAAGTGGCCGTTAGCTGTAGCGGCTAACTATTGTTAGCCGCTATGGCTAACGGCCAACTGTTGTTTGCCCTTTTTAGCCTTTAGCCGTAGTGGCTAGCGGCCGCTAGCCATAGAGGTTAATGGCTGTTAGACTATAGCTTAACTACTTTGAGTCTATCGTTTCACGTTATTCCACACAGATGTATGTTTTAACACTTGTATGTGACATGAACCTCGTCAGAGACAATCCTGATGAAGTAAACTTATGGGGAGAGCAGATTTCACCAAGTATAACTGAGTAACCATGATGACCACAGGCTAACTGATATTAGCCTCCATTATTTGTATAACAGGAAGTGACTTCACTTTCTGTTAAGTCACTTCCTGTTGTCGTCACACCCGCAGCTACTGCTGCTCCCGCCTCTCTTCCCTGATTGGGTCCTTAAGCATTTAGCCGAGTGAAACGTTGGACAACGAAGGCTGAAAAGACGGAGATGCAGGATTTCAGAATCAGGCAGGTCTGTCTGCTCTACAAGGCTGGATCACCGTCTGGATCCAGGAATTTTGAAAGGATTCTTTAACATTCTGAGATAGGACCATTTTAGGCATTTGTGCATATTACTCCACCAAAAATAGTAACAGCATTTGGAAAACAAATACAGGACAAGTTTCCAACAGGTTCTACAAGATATCAGAGACTGATCTGGATCCTGCAAAATTCTGGATTCTCTGATCCAGAGCAAGAAAAATTTAGATATCCTTGCAACCAATGCCAAAATATAACCATGATACTGTGGAATCTGGAGTGTTTAATCTGACTTGTATCTTTAGCTAGATCCAGAAGAAAACCGCCATGATGAAAAATGTGATTTTAATGAATAACTACTGAACTAAAATAGATATGATTATGAATCCAACTGCTAATGGTATGTTTTCATGGTCAAGGAATCTAAATATTTAGATGAAATAAAGGTAGGACTAATATTTATGGTGAAAATCACAATATGAGTGAGGACTGTGGCGCAGGTGGAGGTCTGCGCTCTCCGAGTGCTTTCTAGACATTATTTTATGTGAAACATGGCATGGTGACTTGTGCTGCATTCCATCAACCAAGGGAACTGGGATGGGGGTAATGGGAATGATGTCATCTCCCAGCTATCCTCATTTCTGTTACAAAGTTAGAAAAAACGTGCACGATCTACCAGGCTATTGTTCACTGTTGTTAGCTAACCCTAGTTCACAAATACCACATGAAGAGTGTAAATAACACTATGGCAGCATTTCCATAAATACAAGAAACACTAGTCAGAAGTGCAAAAAACAGAATAAGACAGGAGCTTAATAACTGTTCACACTGGGGGCATCCATCATTAATTGTTATCTCCCCAAGTTCCCAGTAGGAAATTCCGTTCCAGTCAAAATTTCCCACTCAGAACTGAGAAATCCGCCTTCCCAGTACAGCTGGAGTGAAGCAAAATACCTGTTACTTCAAGGGTTGAAATATTCAAATAATATGAATTATTAGGTGTTTGCGATTTGGACTGATGTTGTTTGGAAATATTAAACCAAAGGAATGTAAGAAGAGCACATGGACAAAAACTCAAACTAAACTAACTGACATTTTCATCAACTAATAAAAACTCGACTGAAATGTCTGACAGACTTAATCCAATCAGACCTAATATGGTCATGTAGGAAGTAGAGACAAGTGATGAATCTATCCAATCATAGCTACTTTGGTTGTGTTAAAGGTTGGATGAGTTCAGAGGGACATCCAATCACAGCTGCCTTAGCTTGGTGGTGGTGGGATAAGTTGTGGAGCGATCCAATCAGAGCTGCTCTCTTTATGAATTGATATATTCATGTAGAGCAGGTTCACTGTTTGTTGTCAGTTCTGGTATTGTAACTGAGATGCTCTGCCAGGTAGCCTAAATAAAGGTGACTGCATTTCACACAAAGGAACATTTGTTTCTGTTCATTTAGACATTCAGACTTTACTAACATTCAATAAAGGCTTAGTAGATGTTTGATTTTATCACAGAGGAAAACAGGACATCAAAAATGTCTTACCCTTTACACTGCAGATTTTAGTCGACTAAATTTACAGCAGATTTCAACAAAAACTAGATTAATATGGCTAAAAGTTAATTATATTGTAAACAAAAGACAACAACTGAAGCTAAAACTAAGTGCCATTAAAGCTGTCACTGTTTAACATTCTTGTTATTGTTAATGTTTAGTCTCATAATCTTGACTTTTTACTTCTTAATCACGGCTTTGTGTCTGATCATTTAAACATGTTAAAATGGTTTGATATCAATAAGTTATTAAACTAAAATAAAACAAAATGTATGGTGTTTGGTCGTTTTAAGAGAAAGAGGAACAATGATGATGCCTACAGACTATATCAGGAAAACTACACATCACATGTGAGTCTGTTTTTAGGATTTATTCAGCAATATATTTTAACCAGCTGTTTATACTCTCTCTTCAAAAGACTGGACTATTAAAAAAGACTAAAATGAAGCATTTACATTTGGGAAAAAAAAGATTTTTGAACAAAAAAAGATTAAAAAATTGTCAAACAAAAAATCCCAATACTTATGTGAGTTGATTTTTTCTCCCACCCTTACTAAGCAGAAAATTAACAAAATCTGTTTTAAAAAAGCAGAGTAAATAAAGATAAAAAATGAGTATATACCATAAGATTATAATATTAAGACACTACATAAAAGCCAGACTAAAAGAAAGCTAGCAGACAATGTTCATGCCCAGGAGTTAGAAATAAATAAACAAAACAACTTTAATATATCCACTTAGCTACTGTAATATTGTTTGGGTAAGTACATACTCTACAAATATGCAGAAAATATTCATTACTCAAAAGAAATTTGATAGGCTGGCCACTTCTTCAAATTATTTATCTTCACCTGCCCCTCTGTTTAAAAAGCTGAACTTATCGTCCGTATCTATATTAATACTCTTCAATCTTGCATATTTATTTATAAATATATTCATCTTCCACGTTTGCTCCCAGAATCTGTTTTTTTTTTTTTACAATCATATCTCAAAATCATTTGTTCAATACAAGACATGCCATTAAACTTCATACTCCCTTTTGCCGTACTTACAGAGGTTCATTAATTTGGAATTCATATTATCATTTAACTAAAACATCTACATCTCTGATCAATTTTAACCCTTTAAGGCCCAAGACCGTAGATCATAGCCTGAAAATTCGAATTTTTTGGAGCTGAAATGTTTGTTTCACTTTCTGCTAAAATCCATAAAAATCAAAATGTCCATAAAATTCAACATATAGATTTTTCGTATCTCATTAGGTGTTTTTGGCAACTGATAATCCATTTGAAGACATTTTTATGATTTTTCTGATTGTATAGTTTGTAATTTGTTGATCATATTGAGTAGATAGAGGTTTTATAAAAGTATGTATCAAATATAAACCATTGGCTTTATAGGGTTAAATTCAGACTAAAGTCAGACATAATGCATCAAGATCCCAAAGCTTGTTTTGTTCTTATTCATAATTAATTCATTTGCTTGTTGTTTGTTGTTGAGTTATTTTGAGTTTATTTCATTTTATTTCTTTATCTTCTTATGTTTGTATTATTAACTCTATTTGGGGGGGTATCTTGGATAAGCCCACTTTGGGGTTTTTTCACCTCTCCAGCACTTTCTCGCCTCTTTTTTCTGTGCCAATGTAACTGTTTCTAATTTATGCTGCAAATAAAATAATTAAGTTGATGCACATAAGTTCTGTACTGTATATTGTAACCAGTATCAAATATTCATTCATTCATTTAAACTCTTATTTTTTGGTCGAGCTCCTCCATCCTCACAAGTCACACTTTCACCTCCTACTTTTACCTCCTCACCCGTCCCTCCCCTCCATCATTGGTTTGCGGGTGGGTGTGTGGGGGGGCAACAATGGGACGCAGCTCCTTCCTCCCCCCTCCTCCCCTCTCCTCCCACCTCCACATCTGTGAGTGCCCCTCTGTCTGCTCATTCTTCTCGCTAACCGCTCCATTATTGGGCCCCTTTCACTTGTAAATGTGGCCAGCGATACTTCTGATGGGTCTTTTATGCAGGCGGCCGGGGTCAGCGGAGAGGTGGGGGGCGGAGGGGGGTCCACAATGAGGGGGTGGGTCAGGGTTGAAGGGTGGAGGAGGTGGTGGTGGGGGGGTTGGTTTAGGGAGTCCTGTGCTGTGTTTTCTTGCGGGCTGGAGTGTGAGGGGACAATGTGACAAAGAGTTAAATCCTTTTTTGTGTGTGCAGTCATTTGGGACGGTTGGGACGGGCCCAGCTCTCGCCTCGCATTCCTGCAGCCGGCCACCCCCCCCAAACCATCACCACCACCACCAGAGGATGAAGAGTGTGCTGAGGAGGAGGAGGAAACACCAGAGTGAAGCCAAACTGTCAGAAGTTAGTGGAAGAGTGAATCATGTTGATCCATAGATCTGATTTTTGAGATCCTCGCCTGTCAGAGAAAACTGCACCTGCTATTGAAGCCCTAAAACAGTGATCATCAACAAATCAGGACCCCCACAGCTTCCCTTTTGGCCCCCAAGTATTGTCAATTGTTGTTCATTCTTGAATGAAAAGGAAAACAAACAGCAGTCCTCAGAGCTGCAGTTTAGACCTATAGATGTCTGAACTGTGAACTATAATATTTAGCCTATAACAGTGCATATACTTCTGATCTTCAAGTATGATCAAATTCTGTCAACTCAACAGTAGATGCAAAAATCAAATGTTGTTTTTTATGCAGACTCACACAAACATGCAGTTGCTACCTGTCCCCAGTTCAAAGTAGTTGGTGGTTGTTCTCGCTGCAGTATACGGCGAACTGTAGCGGCATATTTTGCACACGGTTGTTGTTTTGTCCGCAATCTTCTCACCGTCCTCTCGTCTTTTACATGGGAAGCCAAAATAGGTCCACACAACCGATTTATTTGACAAAGGAGCGTCAGCTAATTCATCAACCTCGTCTTCCTCCATATTGAAGCGAGTGTTTTGCTACGGTAGGCGAGGAGGGTAAAAAATCACCAGTGCCCCGTCGCGTTTTTTATTTTGTGCGTCTTTGAATTTTATTTCGTCATTTTTTATTTTGCGTAATTTCGTGCAATGAAATTTCGTTACACCCCTGAATTGAACGTGTCAGCCCTAAAATATACTGGCAAACATTTTTTTTTACCTGTCCTCATGTGGCTGCCAGGGACTGATGTCACTTTTACAGGTTAATAAGCACGTACAACTTAGGAAAAGTAAGAAGAAAGACAACGTTTATTTGAACAAAACATGAATATTGTTTCTATGTACTTAAAAATCGGCCTCTGAAGCACATGTCGAAAGATCAACTGGCTCGTGTACAAATTTAGCTGATGACCCCTGTCCTAGAACATCAAGTGTGTAGAAATGTAGTGACATTTGTGATTATTTAGAGGGAATAAATCTATCAACCTGTTCAGCCCCAAAGTCCCTGATTTCAGGTACTCCAACAAAAACGTAATAATAAGTAAACTGTTCATGTAGAAATAAAGTCAGGCTGCACATCTAATTAAACAGGAAATGTTCAGCTACACAACCATATAAGTCATTTTTACACACATCAAACACAACATCAACTCCAAGCAAATGAATTATCAAATATCCAAATCTGTTTCACTTTGATTCAAACTTGGGTTGATTTGTATGGATTTCTTTGAATGGGAAAATGTAGAGAGTTCTGATTGATTTTTTTTTTCTTTTAAAAAAAGGAAAACTTGCCACAGATAAGCAGAAGATAAGAAAAACTGCTGTAATTGGGTGTAATGAACACCAAAAGTGACATAAAAGTGAAATATGAAGTTTGGTATTCATTCATAGAGTTCTGAAGCTGAAGCTGCATCATTCCAAAGAGATATTCACAATAAAAACTTGTAGTTTGAAGGCGATGATGAAATGTTCAAATGATTCTGACTTCTATCTTCATTTACTCTGTCCCAGTAACACATATACTGATAATTCACATCTGGACAAATCTGTCAGGTGTTACTTTGATTATGACACCAGAATAATTCAAAGAAACCTTGTGTTTGCAGAGATTTACTCTGTTATTTATAAGTATGTCATTTTCGATGAGAAGGGTTAAAAAGGGGCTGAACAGGTTAAACAGTCATAATTTAAGTTGTTTTATTTTAAGTCTAGCTTCAGTCGATGTAATCTGCTGTAAATTTAGTCGACTAAAATCTGAAGTGTAAAGGGTAAGACATTTTTTATGTCCTGTTTTCCTCTGTGATAAAATCAAACATCTACTAAGCCTTTATTGAATGTTAGTAAAGTCTGAATGTCTAAATGAACAGAAACAAATGTTCCTTTGTGTGAAATGCAGTCTCCTTTATTTAGGCTACCTGGCAGAGCATCTCAGTTACAATACCAGAACTGACCACAAACAGTGAACCTGCTCTACATGAATATATCACTTCATAAAGAGAGCAGCTCTGATTGGATGGCTCCACAACTTATCCCACCACCACCAAGCTAAGGCAGCTGTGATTGGATGTCCCTCTGAACTCATCCAACCTTTAACACAACCAAAGTAGCTGTGATTGGATAGATTCATCACTTGTCTCTACTTCCTCCATGACCATATTAGGTCTGATTGGATTAAGTCTGTCAGACATTTTAGTCGAGTTTTTATGTGTTGATGAAAATGTCAGTTAGTTTAGTTTGAGTTTTTGTCCATCATTTTTTCTTGAGCGCACTGGTGCACCAAGAAAAAATGTTAGGTGCGCTCTCACAAATTTAAGTTGACAAAACTGCAGTTGTGGAAAAATCTGCCGAAAAACGGACAAGACACAGCACCTGCTTCTCTCTTTTCTCTGTCCTGCGTTGCATCTTCACAGGCTGCAGGCTGTAGACCAAACACACAAACACAGCCCTCGGCAATCATCCAATCAGCTGTTAGTATGCAAATTAGCCCAGATGGAGCCTGACTGTGGTGTCAGGTTTCAACACGGAGCAGTAACTCAGAAGAAGCAGCGATGCTTTGCCAAATTCGTCATAGTGATTGTCAGATAATGAATAATTACCAACGAAAACAAGTAAAACAAAGTAACATTAACTATTACATCTAAGTTTGTTTAGTTTATTCTCCTGTTAAGGGGGGAGTTTCTCAGTCACAGGCACAGAGATGAGTGTCCACGACATCCACTGAGGACAAATGACCTGACTGACAGACCCCAACTGTACATAAAGCTGTAAAGAAAAAAAAAGCCACAAAAAGAAAAAAAAAGAAAAAAGTCATAAAATGTTCTGTCCTATATGTCGTTTTTCATAAATTAGTTTGAGAACTTTTTATATTATTTACCTTACTTTCAGTTTTGTAAATATTGACTATAGTGTGTGAATTCTAGAGAATAAGACCATCCAGTTAAATGTTTTGTTGTTGGTTGTTTAAATCTGGATATTTATTTCATTTTTCAGTTCAGTTTAGCACCTTAAACATTAGCTCTTTTTATTTTGAAATAATTTATTTAACTAGAGATGTTTGAGTTTGAAATGTTACATTTCAGTTCAGTAAAGCACTTTGAGCACTTTTATTTTGAAATGTTTTATTTTGCTCCATGTTTTAGTTTGAATTTGTAAATTTCATTCAGTGAAGCTCTTTAAACGCTCTGGTTTTCATTTTTATTTTTTTTCAAACAAAGACAAGTATTTCTTTACATCTTATTCTTGTTTGAAAAGCATTTACATTTTACAAAAGTTATGGAGAGTGATAACATGGTGACCTTATGGCGTTAAAGGTGACGCTATGAAAAATTTGGGTGCACTTTAACAAAAATGTTTAGGTGAAACCAGTGCAAAAAAGTTAGTCTGGAGCCCTGTGTGTGTAGTTGTGTTGTGCGATGTTGTGTTGTGTGTTTGTTGCTGAAGAGGCTCCATGGTGTCATGGCCTGATCTCTGTTAGCTTAGCTCCTGCTCTGACCCCGAACACACTGACTGAGGGGTGGTCTCTGCGGTCCAGTCTCCGGGACAACAGGTGAACAAAGGGGGCGCGGCGGGGGGAATGTGTGTGTGTTTGTGTGTGTGTGTGTGTGTGTGTGTGAGGGGGGGGCCTCCTGGAGAGGGAGGTGGTGTGTTGGGCTGACCTTGGCCTCTGCGGTGGTCAGATGGGGTGCGAAGGCCACCGGCCGTGAGGGGGGATGAAGAGGAGAGGGGCTGTGACGCCTCTCGCTCTCTTTAGGCCTGTGATGATTAATCACACACACACACACACACACACAGCTGACCCCGCTGCTCAAACAGCGGCCCGGGGTCTTTGACATGGTCACTTCACCAACACGTCTGATTGATGAGCGATTTCTTTCCCACCACAAATTATGTTAATAATCCTGAGAGAGACTCTGCAGCTGCTGCGCTCACACCAAACATGCCGGAGCAAAAGTTTGTTTGGAAGTTTTGATGAAAAGAGCGAAAAACTTGGTTAGTCGACAACATGCTGCAGAGTCCAGAAAGTTAGTCTGTGCAGAAGTGAAGTAGAGGTGTGAAAAAATATCAAAACAGCAATATATCATGATATTTTGACCCCCAATACAAAACCAATATTTCAAATATTTACATTGATTCTTTTGTAAATATAAAAACTCATATTTTATCAGAGTTGGAAATAAAATATAACTTATAAATATGTATGCACAGATTTTGTTTCATTCAGTCTATTCAGTTCAGACAGTGAAAAGAGACATTTGTGATTTCTTTATCCTTACTGTTGTGCTGTCAGTAACTCAAAGCACATCCTCATATGCTCAGTTACAGTTTGAGCTGCACTACAGGTTAGGATGCTTTGAATACTTTGTTAAAGAGAAAACAAGAGTAATTTCTTTGCAATATTAGTTTAAGTGACTTGATGCACTCTGCATTTCAAAAACAATATAATTGAAAAGTAACATAACTGTAGAATATGGCATTAATGGCTAAACAATATATCAATAAAATCGATTGATTTGAATTATTTTCTGCAGAAGATTTAAAAGTTAAAATGTATGTACTTAAACTGTAAGTAGTTGCAAAGTTTGAAAAATAAAAAAATACTGAAATTTAACAGTTTTTCTGTCAGCTTATGCTCAAGCACTTTTATAGGATTATATTTATTTAAATTAGATTAAATATTGATGAGAGAGAAACATGTTAACAAGCTGTGAAAATCATTCAGCTTTCAGTGTTTATGGAGGCAAACCTGCCTGTGTTAGAACTACATAATCAACATTTTATGATACATATTTTTTGCTTTGAGGGAAAAAAAACTATTAAAATCATAGATCAAATTTTGTGGGGAAAAAATCATGGATTTTATTTTAAGGCCATATCACCCAGCCCTAATCGCAATATATCAGGATTAGGGATGTTACAATATGAAAATTTTGTATCACGATTATTGTGACCTACAAAAAGTACTTTTACACACAATTTAAATCATTTAACCCCTTTGATATTATCATAACAGCTCTTTAGTCTTTTTTGTCAATAAATGTGTCAAGAAATGCCCTTTGAGTACATTTTTTACCCTTCTGTCATGGTAAATAAAAGTAAACAATTCCAGAAAGTATTTGTCTTTATTATGTTATAAAGGCTTGAACTGTGTGTGATTACAAGAAAATAAAAAAACAGATTTGAACTTTAAACAGGATTCTCTTTGTAAACAATTGTAAATGAACATGTTCAAAGTTTTGAGATGATAAAAAATAATCCTAACCTATTTTACAAACACTCAGACATTTTAGTTTGCCTGCAGCATTAGTGTCCATGTTACAGCTCGTCATATTAGACCATGTCCAAGCCTTTTTATTTATTTATTTTTTTTACTGACGATAGTCCCTGAAGCAATTAGCCCCCTTCATGACTCTCCTCTGGTCTCCCCTCTACCTGGCAGAACCTGATATTTTCTCCTCAAATATTTCCAAATTATGATCGACTAAATCCATAAAACACAAACTATGACAGAAAGAGATGATTAATTTCAAAATAAGGTGAATACACTGCAAAAAACGGCAAGAACTCACTCCGGAGTGATCCTAATGCTGTTAATTACAACCTTTATACATTATTTAGACTGAGAATACTAATAAACCACCTGTAATTCACTCAGGTATGGCTCGCTGAATCTTCTCTCTCTCTACCTCTACAGCTCGGTCAGCTCATTTACTGAAGGAGTTACAGCCGTTTTAATCGTGCACGTCTTTTTCTTTCGCCGCAGCTTCATGTTTGGATAGGTTGACTGTCCTTTATAAGTTTCCCCTCGGCATTCTTGTTAAAATCCAAAATTCAACCAGACTTCAGAGTCCATTTTGAGAGGAAAAATCTCCGCTTAGTCTCTAACTTTCGCTCCCAGACTCAGAGGCTAAACACTGCAAACTGCGCATGCGTCTCCCATGAGGCTGCGTAATCGAGGACGAATACATAGTTCAGGCTTTTCCAGTCAAAGAGCAGCATCAGCGTGAGTTACTGTGTGGTGATCAAACACAGTTAAACAGTAATTTTAATAGGATACGGTGACCATGGAAAGTCTTACCACAGTTAACCATTTTACCGGTAACAGTACATCCCTAATCACAAAATTGTGATATCGTTACACGTATGGTATAGTGAAGCTCTTGCCAATACTCACTCCTAAACTGAAGCCTTAAGACTCACAAACACTTTGAATTAATCGTCTGATCAGGCAAGTTTCAGGGACATGAGTTATTTTATTCAGTTTGACATATTAACAACAAAAATATATTCAAAACAAAAAAAACTAAGAAATTAATAAGAAAGCAAATAACTTAATGATATTCATCATAGATTACAGTGTACATGCTCAAAAAGGAGCTGAAAGAAGTTAAACTTATCTGGTCCTTCCCCTTAATCTCTGTTACATGTTTGAGTTTCACCTATGTTATGAAATATGTCCATACATTCACCTACCTATTTTCTATAAACATATAAATACCTTTTTACTTATACCTACTCAAATCCATATAAACCTTAATACTACACCTATATACACACCTATATACCAGCAGATATCCATACATTCATACATAAATGTACATATCTATATGCATTGTGTATTAGGGCTGAAAGATACATCATTATTGTATCTATATCGAGATGTGAACATTAAAGATATTTACATCAAAAAAGCAAAGATCTAAACAATATAGATTTCCCCCGCGCTCGCCATGCATGTACAGCTCTGGAAATCATAAAATATTTTGTTTTTACGATTGCCCTTGAAGGTACCACTTGGTTTTCACCAAACCTGTGGTCGTATCATATCGAGATATAAAATTTTGTCCATATTGTTCGACCCTGTTGTATTTGCATGTTCATTTGCACACGCACACATTGGTTTTGACTGCTGTTAATAATAGTTATAGATGAATCTGTTTGTCAAACTCAATATCATCTATTTTAAGTTAATTTTGCATTTGTCGACAGATATTTCTGCATTTTCTAAGAAAGAAGACACTCCGCGAACTGGTTGCAGGCGGGATTCGAACATGAACCGGCAGAAGCAAGTACATGGGGTGCTTGGTTGCCAACCACTCCACCAAACCAGCACCCCTTGTTCTGTTTTTTTAAGACATTAAATGTCTCTGAATTCAATGATGACCTCTGCCAAACAGTCGAGCTGGTAGTTAGTAATAGCTTATATCTTTTTAAATCCTATACAAAGA
The DNA here is from genome assembly GCA_036419115.1 of Scarus forsteni. Taxonomy (NCBI): domain Eukaryota; kingdom Metazoa; phylum Chordata; class Actinopteri; order Labriformes; family Labridae; genus Scarus; species Scarus forsteni. The sequence continues at coordinate 42,257 of JAZDUH010000005.1, read as the reverse complement.
AAATGTCAGTTAGTTTGGTTGTTTGCAGTTTTTTTTTTTTCAGAAACAATGTTTTTTTAAATATTCCTGGATTTATTGACCTCTGCCAGAAACGTGCTGAGGGTTAAAGAGTTAACACTGCTAGGAGCTTCTGTTACCACAGAGCGGGGGTCACCACCTGACAAACTGCTGCAGGTAGAAAAAGATCAAACTGGAAGAGATTTAAAGGCAGCTGCTGCAGCCTGGGCTGCCTATGGTGTAATACCAATGACAGTCAACCGGAGCAGGCAGATGTCTTCATATTCGAACAGTTAAGATGATGTGAGCGGAGGTGTGTGAGCTTCATTAATCAGAGAGAAGAAGAGAGCAAAGGCTGGATGTTTGGATCTTCAAATCTCGCTGGAATCTTCTCGCCGACGTGTTCTCCTTTTTCTGTCGTCGAAGCGTTCCTGTTCCTCGTTACATAAAAACGAGCAGTCATAAAACCTCTCATGTCCCCCTCTGACCGGGCAGAAAGTGAGGCTTAAAATAAACAGAGCAGACGATTGGAGGAGGAGCCGGTGATGTCACGGCGCCCTGACACTGCTGCAGTGTGAGTGTGTTTGTGGGGCAGCTGTTCGCTCGCACAAAACGGGGTCGCAAAAATGGCCGACCAAACGCACTTTAGCTCCGTTTTTGTACTAGACTTCAACGTCATTCGAAGGAGAAACTTGTCACCTCGACTGACAAATATGGCGGAGGAGCAGACGGTGCTGACATTTTGCAGGAGGTGATGATGTAATTCGGGGGCGTGCATGTCCATATGTATTTATATGTGTGTGGGAGGGAGGAGAGGGGGCGGGGCTTCTTTATGTGGACATCTGCAGACGCTCAAAGCAGCTGATGAGGGGCGCCGTCACTCACGCCTCCTCTTTCCCATCCTCAGGACTCCCGAGGCCATCACTGCCTCTCGGATGCTCGTGAGGTCCTGACGAGAGTGTGCGAGGGGGAGGAGGTCGTGATGTGACGTCACCCCCTGATTCTCCTCCGCCTCCTCGCCCGCCCACATCCGCTCCCCTCCCTCGGTCCTCCCCTCCGTCCTCCACAGCCCCGAGTGTGTGTGAGGATCCAGTCATGTGACCGTGGAGGCGGAGGAGGAAGTGAATGACCCGGAGCAGCAGCACGACGCCGTCTAAACGTGGAGGCCGAGACAGGAAGAGGAAGAAGAGGGGGCGATTCTTGTCTCTCATCTTGGTCGTTTTAACCCCGCCCACCTGCAGACCCTCCAAATTACCCCATGACGGGCGAATAGAGCGGATGGTGGGCCCTTTGATTGAGGCTCTCTGCCCCTGAAACACGTAAAAACATTTGATTCAGGCATGAACGTTTTCTTTAAGCCCTGATCCACGCACAAACCCACAATGAGTTATCAGAGCTGGGAATGTTAACAGATCCTTTGGTAAACTGTCAGATCATCTTAATCTGATCTCCTTCTTGATTTTTGTTTTCAGAATCAGAAATTAGAGGTGGGTTTTGACAAGAACCTCACGATACAGAACTTATCACGATCAAACACATTTTCACAATATTGTGATATATTGCAATTTTCTACAGTTAACTAATAAAAAACAAGAGATGGTGTTTATGTAAATCACAATATTACTCAGAACTGAAAGTACAAATCACTTGAAATACATAATATTTCCAAAAGTATTCCCTCACCTGTCTTGACTCTCATATGAACTTAAGTGCCGTCCCATTCCTAATCCATAGGGTTCAATCTGACGTGGGTCCACCCTTTGCAGCTATAACAGCTTCAACTCTTCTGGGAAGGCTGTCCACAAGGTTTAGGAGTGTTTATGGGAATTTTTGACCATTCTTCCAGAAGAGCATTTGTGAGCTCACACACTGATGTTGGACCAGAAGGCCTGGCTCTCAGTCTCTGCTCTAATTCATCCCAAAGGTGTTGAGGTCAGGACTCTGTGCAGGCCAGTCAAGTTGATCCACAGCAGACTCTGTCCTCCATGTCTTTATGGACCTGCTTTGTGCTCTGGTGCACAGTCATGTTGGAAGAGGAAGGGGCCAGCTCCAAACTGTTCCCACAAAGTTGGAGCATGGAATTGTCCAAAATGTCTTGGTGTACTGAAGCATTCAGAGTTCCTTTGACTGGAGCTAATACCCCTTTTCCACCAAGCTGGTTCCAGAGCTGGTGCTCATGCTGGTGCTAGAGCCGGTTCACAATTGGTTCGAGTGCGAACCGGTTAAGAACCGTTTGCTTTTCCACAAACGGGTGCCGGCCAGAGAGCTACGTCAGCACATCAATGTATATGTCTGTATACGTCAAGCCAGTTTCCCATAACAATCAGCAAACAACAATAAACAAAACAATAAACTTACCAGGCTCTGTGGAGGTTTGCTCTATGGTTGTGTCCTCCTGCATAGACTCCGGCATGGCTGTGGCCGAATTCAATGCCCCGGTAGCGCTGCACGCCGGTCGGTCCCCGAGAACAGCATCGAGCATTTTGTAATATGGGCTGTTAAAACGTGGCCGGCCATTGCCACTACGGCCCAGCTCAGTCTTCTGGTCCCTATATTCTTTCTTGATATATTCTTTATAGATATATATTCTTTTCAATCTGTTTTTTGCTTACTCCAACCTCGTCTTTTTAAAAATGGCCCTCTTCCGTGTTTTTACTCTGCTAATCCCGCCCCCACCCCCTGACGTAAGCGCGTAGCCCCCGACGTAACCTGGTTCTTTCTGCTGGCCCAGCAAAGAGTTGGTGCTTGCCAAGCACCGGTTTTGAGAGCCAGCAACCGGTGCTAAGTCTGTGGAAAACCAAAGAACTGGTGCTAAGCTGGCTCTAGCTCCGAACCAACCCTGGAACCAGCTTGGTGGAAAAGGGGTATAAGGGGCCAAGCCCAGCTCCTGAAAAACACCCCCACACCATAATCCCCCCTCCACCAAACTTTACACTTGGCACAATGCAGTCCCACAAGTATGGTTCTCCTGACAACCTCCAAACCCAGACTGGTCCATCAGATTGTCAGATGGAGAAGCGTGATTGGTCACTCCAGAGAACGCGTCTCCACTGCTCTAGAGTCTAGCGGTGGCGTGCTTTACACCACTGCAACGACGCTTTGCATTGCACTTGATGATGTGAGGCTTGGATGCAGCTGCTTGGCCATGGAAACCCATCCATGAAGCTCTCTGCTCTGTTCTTGAGCTAATCTGAAGGCCACATGAAGTTTGGAGGTCTGTAGCGATTGACTCTGCAGAAAGTTGGTGACCTCTTCTCACTATGCGCCTCAGCATCCGCTGACCCCGCTCCGTCAGTTTACGTGGCCTACCACTTGGTGGCTGAGTTGCTGTGGTTCCCAAACACTTCCACGTTCTTATAATCCAGCTGACAGTTGACTGTGGAATATTTAGGAGTGAGGAAATGTCATGACTGGATTTGTTGCTCAGGTGGCATCCTATCACAGTTCCACGCTGGAATTCACTGAGCTCCTGAGAGCGACCCATTCTTTCAATAATGTTTGTAAAAGCAGTCTGTATGACTAGGTGATGATTTTATACACATGTGGACATGGAAGAGACTGGGACACCAAGACCAAGTACCAAGATTTTTTGATCTGTTTGACTCAGGATTTTGAGGCTGCCCAGCAAAATAAATCAAAAACTTTTAAATGATTGGATGAATGAAGTAAAACATCACGTAGTCTGTTTGTCGAACTTATCTTGTAGTCCCGTTGTAGCTTAATTGTTTTTTGCTGATTCGGTTCAAGCTTTTGAAAGCAGGATGTTTAAGCTTAAAGAGAAGAGTGTTTATGTTTGTACAGTTTTGTTTTCCACTAGTTAACCTTCAGTAATGATCCAAAGCACAGGGAAAAGGCTTTTAGTTGAAACTTTTCTGTGTTGACCTACAAGATTTTGTTGTTGTCAGTGTTCTTTTTAGGCCTCCATGGGTTGTACTCAACTGTGGATGATGCATCCTAGTTTCATTTTTGGGGCAGCTTAGCCCGGACTGTGTTGATCAATGCAGGACTGACAGTCCCTCTATGGCAGATGTATGTTCAGTCAGTCAATCAATCAATTAATCAATCAAGCCTTAAGATGACTTAAGTTAGAACTTAAGTAGCTCAAAGGTGCTATGAGAAAATCCATTTCCGGTGACATAAAGACTCTGCTACCCATGAGCACGCGCGGCAACTGTCATAAAGACGTAACCCAAGCCAAAGTGTGTGTTTGTTGTGATGCTAATGAATGCAGCTCAGACCTTCCTCAGAACTCTGCATTGCTTTACAACTTCTTTTTTCAACAACTTACAGGATGCAAAGCCACGAGGTAATGTATCTCTTTCTAGTTACGTAGCGGTAGTTTTTGATGTGTGACAACAAGCAATTTGGAAAACTTAGTACTGTAGTTTTGTAGCCGGCTATATATGGCTACTTACAGCCCGGTGCTCTAAGACATGTCTGAATAATATAAATTTGCTCTAGTTTTAATTGTCTTGTTCCTGAAGTTGAGTATCCAGGCCAGTCCAGCCCTGTCTGACCCGACCACGAAGCTAAGGAATAGCATTTATAGATAACCTATTTAGATGCTATAAAACTCATCTTATAGTGTGTATTTCCATCAGGCATATATCTAAAAGGGAGACTTTTTTGTAATTACTTAGAAACTCCTCATAGCATTTTTAAATGTCGACTTTACTGTGGACTTAACCCCAGAACTGAAGACAGAACGATGGTGAAGCAGGAGGCTCCACCAGGACACATGATTATTTAAATTAACTAATGTCTGTTTGCATCATAAAAGCGTCACATATTTAGTTTTTATTTGATTTTAGTCGTCAAATATTCCTGACCAGCTTTCAGCTTTTTCTTCTTCTAATTGAATCTTTACTTGTCCAAATGTGGGACAGTAAATTGTGTTGAGCCTTTTTTTAGGAGTTTTACGGTATATTTGAGATGATGTTCCTGGTTCTCCATGAGCCGCTCGGTTTCATAGGCGAGGTTAAACGTCTGTAATGATCCCTGTGATCTTCTCTCTGCTCCGCTAATTGTTTCCTAAAGATATTTGAGTCATCAATAAATCTGTCGATCATGATCAATTCCTCTCTCGAGCTCGAGGAGCAGCTCACCGGATCATCGGGCAGGAAAATCAGGAGAAAGTTTCCTCTGGAGCGTTTCAGGTAGAATATAAAGTACATTTTATTTTTAATTTGAAGTTGAGTTTCTGTGATTTTTCTTGTTCATATTAGTCTAAATAAATGAAAATGTTTTAAATAATTAAGCATCTTTGGTGTCAGAGTTTAATCTTTCTGAGCTGAAACAATTTCTTTTTGTATTTTAAACTTTAACTTTTTATTTTTTTATTCTCCAGAGGCTTCACCATGGACATGAAAGTTACATAAGCAAGTTTACTCTCCTTTGGCCTCTGAAGCCAAAACTCAATAAAGGTAATATTACTTTTTGTTTGTTTTTTTTGGTTACTCAATAAGAAAAAAGTGGTTTTATACACAAACAGTGACGTTTGCAGCAGAAACGTCGTCTCTGTTCTGAGTCAGGATTCATTTACATTTGATTTTTGATTTAGGACAATTTATTATTTCACATCATATTTATTTATTTTTTATTTAATTTTTAAAAAAATAATCTGTGGTTAATGTGAATGGTATAATGAGGAAAACTGTTGTGTTTAATGTCAATAATTACAACAAAATTTAAACAAAACACTGTTTCTCAGCCTGAGGTTTGTGGCCCCTGGAAAGATTCACAGGATGAAGCAAAGCGGACTCAAAACACTATTATATTTCTTATCTAAGGTTCAATTTTAATGATATACTCTGAGAAAAAAAGAGTTGATACGTTAAGATTTAAAATAAAATTTCCAAAGTACATTTAAAACACAATTTAATTTTTAAAAAAGTTAAAAACATTAAATCAACTTTGTCTTGCATTGTTTTTAATTGTTTGTTTTAATTTTTTATTCTTTCTTTTTTCCACTTCTCATGTTTTTCCTTGAGTTTTCCACTATTTTCCATCATGTTCTTAATGAACAAAAAGTTCCTGAATGTCCCCAAATATCTTCTGAATTTAATACCTATTTTTTTAGTAATAAATAGGAAATTAAATTTTTATTTGCTCTAAATTTAAAGAAGCTAAACGTGTCTACTGCTTTTGAAAAACTGAGTGAAGCTTGCTTATATTTTTAAACCTGATTTTTACAGTGAGAAGAGAAGAAGTGAACTTTTCTTTCTCATTATTTCAGCATCATTTTCAAAGTTGTGGGTCAAATTTATTCCAAACATTTTGACTGTTTTATTTCGCTCATGATCAAAATATTTTTCACCTTTTTCTTTCTGGAATCTTCTTCTCCTTCACTCGACTTCGTCCAGCGAGCGCTGCTGTGCATTTTGTTCTTTTATCAGCAGTAATTAGCATTTCGTTTGACATTTTGACCATATACGTTGATATTATCCATATAAATCTCATTTATATTTGCAGTTATTTCTTCATGTTTAACTTTTAAAAACATCTGTTTCTTCTGTCAGACTCCACCGTCTCAATGATCAGATAAATCTATATAGATGATAAGTTTGGAAATATGGCAATTCATTTAAAATCCAATGTAGTGCATCCCTACTTTTCAATTAACAAACAATTGTAACCTAAAAAAATCATAGAGTGGATCTTTAATCAGATCAAAATGTCAATGAACTAATGAAAAATCCATTTATTTTTGTTAAACATTTCTGTCCTACAAACTAAATTGTGTTTTGTGCTCTTTTAAAATGCAAATAAAAGCACAAATTTTCTAAATAATATAAAGATTCATTAATTTCGTTCTTTTTCATCTTTGAAAACCATAACAGCGACTAAATAAATAACTCAACTAAACTATATTTGAAAATATGAAGTTTCACTAAATACAGTAAGCAGATTTTCTGCAGTTAGTCGACACATTTTAAAAAAGTACTTTTATTATTTTAAAATCTATACCTATTTCCCCCTTAGTTTAGAAAAAAATATTTCATTACAAAAATTATTTACATTTTTTCAATATTGCCCAAATCCCTCAGATTATTTTTGCTTTAAATTTAAAGAAGATAAATAAATATGTCCACATTTGGAAAAGCAAGTGAAGCCGTTTTTTTTTCCGACCTGATTTTTGCAGCTAGTGAGCAGATTATTTTTTTATTTGTTTATTTTTAATCAATATTTTCAGCAATAAAAGAAGAGAGGCTCAGCGTAAGATGCACAAACATGTGGATGTACTGAATTAAAGCACATTAATAGAAAACAAAAAACAAACTAGAGGAGGATTATTTCATCTTTAAAGAAATTTTTAATATTTCTGAATGTTTGTAATTTGTTCAGATTTGTTCAGACGTCCTCTCTGCTCTGTCATGGTGAAAATCATGAATCAGTTTTTACTTTTCTGAAGCTTAAACATTTTTTCTTTTGTCAGATTCTTTTGGCTAAATGTGACATTGGGGGCCTCGTGGGGGGCTTCATGCTGGCCCGTGTCCAGGGCCTCTAAAAGCTTGATCCCGCCCCTGCTCTCTGCCTCAGAGGATTTTAATCCTCCTTCAGAGCCGCTCGGCTCTTCGCTGTGAGGAGATTACAGCACCAAATTAGTCTGAGGAGGAACAGACCCACCCGGGCCGCCGTGACACAGCAGTGTGAAAATCAAACAAACCACTGGACCCCAAACAACAGCAGCCAAAGGCAGAGAGGGAGTTTGATTCATCTTCTTCAGCTTTTATCAGTCTTTCCTCAGACTGTTAAATATTTTTGACCTCAAACAGATTTTTCCCAAAAGAAACACAAGTTTTTTTCTTTGATTCTGCTCCGTTAATTCAAATAAGAAAATAAAGTTTGACTGATCAAACCATATTTAAGATTTCAGAAAATCAAATTTCAAACTTTAGAGGAAAATTCCAAACATGCATGAGGCCTTCAGGATATTTGAAATGATCAAATACAGAAATAAAAAACAAAAACAATAATAAACGCTTTCTAAAATGGGTCAGACAATAAGTATTTAGATACATTTTTAACAAATATAATCCCAGAGTTCCTTTAAAATGACTGAATAAAGACAGGACTTACTTTAAACAAAAGTCCTCATAGCATTTTTATACTCCTTCTCTTTGCTTTAAATCAGATTAATGTTCTTTATCCTTCACACATTAAATTAACATTTATAGCAGCGTATTTTCTGGCATTAAATTAAAAACAATAAATACGAAAATACTTTTCTAACAATGATCAAATTTAAGCTCTACATCAAAATAAATAAAGTTTTCTGAACATGTGTGGAGCCTATTTGATTATTTTATTAATTGAATATTTATGTCATTTCTTTCTGTCTTTTGACTTTTGTACCAGTGAATAAGATCTGATTGACAGAAAAGAGAAATAAAAAACATAAATTTAACTCCATCAAACATTTCAACCTCTTTATTAAACTAATTTATATTATTGATATATTTTGGAAAAGAAAAAAATACAATACATACATATTTAATGTTAATAGATTGTGCACCTTAAAATGAGAAATATGTGTGTTATGTTTTGATGCTCTTCTGTGCACCGATGTTCACATTTTGATTATTTGTTCCAGCTTTTTAAAAATATATTAAAATTTCAAAACTTTTCTTCCCAGACTCTTCTTTTATACCTATACAACATCATGTATATTCACCCATTATTAAAAAAAAAGCTTTAGCATCTAAAATTAACTACATGTACAAGCTACAATCTGATGAAAACAGTCAATATAATCCTGTAGTTACCTTTTAAAAATGAAATAAAATCACATTTTATTCACTCCACAGCAAATTTATCTTTCTATTCAGAAAACGCCAAATTAAAATTGTCTACATTTTTTTGCTGTTTAACACACATTTATCATAAAGAGACCCTTCAATATGGTAACAATAATGATAATAATAATAGTTATAATAAAGAGAATAATAATAACAAACAGACAAGATTCAGGCCCACATGTCTGAATATCTTTTTAAATAGTCTTTGGATTTTTCATTACAAAGTGACACATTTCAACGATTTCAATCTTTCTGAAGATGTTTTAGAAAAAGAATAATTAATAATTATTGTGCATGTTTTCTTCAGATTGTGACATTAGAATAAAAACACTGTTTTTCAAGTCACAATAATCTTCTGTTCTTTTTAAAGTCTGGAGTGAAACAAAGTCAGTTCTCATCTTAATCAATGATAAACTGTTGTTTTAACATAAATATATTTTAAACATTTTTAAAGTTACAACCATATAAATGTCATTATTGAAAATATTCTGGCAGGTGTAAAAATCATTAGAAAAATTCATAGAGATGAATTTAAACCAGCATATTTGCTTTTCTCAAACCATTTATATATTCCTTTATTTATTTAATCATATTTTTGTGAATAATAACAGATGTTTTGAACTGCTCACATGATGCTTAATTACTGTAAATAATTTAATTTAAAAGACAAAAGGAAAGACAAAGAGCTAAATGGACTCAGCAGAGTTTAAGCTGCTCTTTAGAAAAGTCATTGAAGCAAAAAGAATAAAGAGACTTTTTTTAATATTATTAAAATGCCTTTATTTTAACGTCACAGCCATAAAAACAAACATTAAGATCATCAGGATGTCACACAAACTCTTTAAACTCAGACTTACAAGAAAATTTAACTTAAGAATCAGAACATTAAACAGAACTTTAGGAAAATAAAAATAAACTCTGCATCTTTATGTCGACACAAGAAAATCTCCTTTAGTTTAAACTGCATATTTTTCCACATCACTTTAATTCTCTTATGTGCATTTATGAACATTATTGTCACAACGATAATTACAACAATAATAATAAATATAATAACTCAGACACTAAAACCATTATATCTTTAATCTCTTTTTAATTTTCTGAGGAGACTGACGTAGGAATTATTTAAAATATACAAGTGGACAAACATCAGTACAGTTCTGTTACTGTCATTTGGAATGGATTTGTGTAAATATTTAGTTTTTTATACATTCATTAATGTGTTTATTAATTTATTATTTTATTTATGGCAATTTATAAGACTATCTATACTGTGTTTTCACAAATAACATCAGCTGGTTTCCTCTTATTAAAAATAGATTTTAATTAAAATATTCAGCTGCATCAGGATATTAATGCTAATCTTTTTTTTTTTTTTTAAATCACAGGACTTTGTAATATAAACTTTTTAATATAAAAGTATTTACTTAGCATGATGTGGAATGGGAATATTAATTACCAGTGTTATGTATGCATATTCAGAGATCTGCATGGACTGCATTAATAAAATATAATATTAAAGTTATCAATGAAAGCATCAAGTTAAATCAAATTGAATTATTAACAAAAACTTGATTTTATGGACATCAGTTTATTTTTAAGGATTTTTTTAGAGACATTAAATATTTTCAAAGAGCATCTGAAGCTTAAAATTGGAAAAAAAATTAAAACTTAAAATTAAAAATGAACTTAATTAAATGATTTAATGAATATATTCTGATTCCTGAGGGTCTAATTTAAAATAAAAATCCTTTATAAAGATGGAATATAATAGAAAAGGAATCTGAGCTCAAACATGAGGCCTTTTGGACATTTTACCAAATCATTTAGATAAAAGTGCCCTTTTGTTTCCTCTGTTATTTGATTCACTTTGTTTAAATGATGTCAGATTCATTTTTGGAGTAAAATCGCGGAGGCGCGTGAGGCAGAGAGAGTGTCACGCGCATGTGACGGGTGTCAGCAGAGCAGAGAAATAATGTGATGCTTCCAGAGCAGAGCATCTTTCTTCTTCATCAGTCAGAGAACAAACGGACTGCTCTTTATTGGCTTGTAATGGCATCCTGTCTAAAAGGATAAAGGCCTGTGAGGAGGTCACGCTTTGTTCAACAACATTAAAAATGATACATTCCTGCAGAATTATGCTAATCATAATCCCCAAAACGGCAGCAGAAGGCGAGCACAAAGGCTCCGCGGAGCAGCCACGACAGACCTTCACAGGGTTTTTTATTCAGGGAGGAGAGAGAGGGGGGAGAGGGGGAGAGAGAAATATTAGTTTCAGTCCAACAGGTCAGAAAAAGCGGCCCAGCTTGTTCCAAACTTCATCATCACTCCTCCTTTTCCGATTGGCCTCCTTCTCCTGCAGGCCTGCGTCCAAGCGGAGCAGGAAAACACACACTCTGGGCTTTTCTGCTCCACTTGGAGGGGATAAAAACGCGCTTTAGGAGAATTAAAGCTCATCAAAGAATTAATTGGAGTCAAATTAAGAGAGAAGGGGGCGGTGGAGGTCCTGAAATGGGAAACATCCTCAATAATCTTGATTTCAGAAGACGCGAATGAGACGCACGTACGTAAAGACATCAGGATTTACTTAAATCTGGGTTTAAGATATCGATTTGAGGAGGTAACATGGAGAAGTCGAGTTAATTTAAACTAAAGAAGCAGGGGCAGAGCCTGACTGTCAAAAGGCCCTAAAACATGAAATTACATGGATCAGATAAACGAGTCAGAATCAAGAAATGATGCAATTAATCAAAAAAGGAAGATGAAATGAGTTTTATTTTTAGACCTGACGTTTATTAAAGATCCAACTGGAATCAAATTTAGGCTTTAATTACCAACTATGGCCTCTTAAAAATCCTAAAATTCAAAATATTTGAAACCTAAAGCAGCTGATCAGACAAGCCTTAAATAAAAGATTTTTATTTTAAACACCTTGGAAAAAAATGTCTCTCCCAATATGACAACAGATTAAAATCAAATGCTGGGAATAAATTAGAGAATTAAAGCTTTGAAAATAATAATTTCAGTCAAACTATGGGAGCAGGAACAGAGTCTGGAAGTCAAACACAAACCTGAACTTAAAAGACGCATGGATGGGAAACACGTGTGTAAAACCAACAAGCTCTAAATTCTGCAGTTTATCAAAAAAGGAACTTTTTTTTTTGAAAATTGAATCCATGAAAGACCAAATTGGTTTCAACTTAGGACATTAGAAACCGACTAAAGCCTCTTAAAGCCTCCAAAATAAAATCATTTCAAACTCAAAGCAGCTGATGAGTCGAGCATTTTGCATAAAATCAAAGATTTGAACTGCAAAGGAGTCAAGAAAAATTCTTCTGCTAATAGTAAGAAAAGATCATCAAATACAGGGTTAAGTCTGAGAATGAAAAACTAATCACAGCAATCATTTTACACAAACTATGGGAGAAGGACCAGAGTCCAAAAGGCTCTGCAGGCCACAAAACAAACACCTGAAGTCACGTGGATCAGACGAACACGTGCGTAAAATGAAGATTGGAATTGGACCGCAGATTTTATCAGATGCACTTTCCAACTGCTCAGATAAAGGATATAAAACGAGCCTTTTAAGAGAACTAAAACTCATAGTACATCTCACCAGATTTAGGAGAAGTCTGTGTCTCCAAAGGCCATCAGAAACAGAAACTTTAGGAATCAGAGATGAAATGAACACGTGCGTAAAATCAAAAGTCTAAATGGATCCGTGCGTAAGAGAGAAGCAGACTGCCAGAGAACAGCACAAATACTGAAATTAGGAAAGTGAGCACTTTGGAGAGCAGGCATCTAACTGAAGTCAAATGAAGGGGAGCAGGAACAGAACACGAACCTCCAAAAGGCCCTAAAATAGGAAAAAGAAACCTGAAGAATATTGAAGGAGGCGAACTTGTGCGTAAAACAAGAATCGCAGCTCCCGCGTTAAAGGAGAGAAAATCCAAAGTGAAAGGAGTGAATGGAGTCGAGTGGAGAGAGCAGGAGTGGACAATGGCCATTTAAAAGACCCCTTTAACAATAAGAACCCCGCAGTGATGAAACGTGGGGCAAAAAAAGGAAGAGTCGAGTCGATTTGAGGGGAAAACGCGCTTTTGGGGAATCAGATTGAATCATGGAACTATTTGGGGAGCAGGTGAAGACTGTCTCTCCAGAAGAAACCAAAACCCACAGAAACATAAAGTAACACCACACATGGATGTGGGAGTGAATGAGGAGCATGTAAAACAAAAGAAAGACAAATTAACCAGGGAACGGATTAATGAAGAGCTGAAACTTGCCAAAGAACAAGTTGTGGTCCAATCAGTGACACCGCGACCCTCCAACAGGGCAAAATTTAAAAAAATTAAAGACTTCCGGTTTAGACCAACAGGTGGATTAAGAGTTAAATGATCCAGTGTAAAGAAGAGATGCAGATTTAATCCGAGGACATTTGTAGAACTTGGACCACATGGGATTTAAATGCACTTTCAGAGAGTTGAAGCTCATTGAGATTGTAAGAGAGAAGGAGGGAGACCCAAACTTTAAAAAGGCCACAGTCACAGAACGTGATGAGGATGAAATGGATCCGTGCGTAAAGACAGACTGAAGTTGGGAACAAATTGAAGAGAAAAACTGTGAGAAATACAGATGTGCCTTTGGAGATCAGTTTTAAGGGTCAAATTAGGGATATGAAGAATATAGAGGTCCTGTAAAGGGCCTTAAAACACAGTAACGTACATTTACAGACACCAGGCAGGGACGAACACGTGCGTAAAATGGAGAGCAAATGTGGAGCATGCTCAGGAGAAAAGTCGGGTTTATCCTTTAAGAGGAGCAATTCATTAATCAAAGCAGATAAATGAACACACTTAAAATCGAATGATGAAACCAGGAGAGAGTTTTGATTCTTCAGGCAGGCCACAGTGACCGGAAATGGTGGGAACTTGGATGAGACGCACATGCGTAAAGACAGTCGTTTGGGAAACATGCAGAGGTGCATCCTGTCAGTGAAATTAATAGAGTCAAGCTTTTGCAGACTTAAAGCTCTTTAAAAATTTACAGGGATCATGCAAAGGGAGCAGGGGAGAGTTAAAAAAGGCCCAGAAACCCACTGAGTTTGTGCGTAAAAAGACGTTCATGCGTAAAGACGAAAGTGATTTGGATACATCCAAAGAAACAGCAGGTCTTATCCTAAGAGAGGTGTAATTCGTGTACAGTAGAGTCAGATTAAAAGAGCAGAGGCAGAATGTGAGTCTCAATATGAGGAGAATAATGTGAATTTAACACGAAAGAGACGTTCATGCGGAAAGAGAAATGATTTGGAAACATAAAAGGGTTTGAGATTTGGAGAGAGGTGGTGATGTGAGCACTTTCAGAGACTAGATCTTTTAAAACCTAAGTGGAGTCAAAATAAGGGGACAAGAGGAGGTTATTAGCTCCTTAAAAGCCTGAAACATGATAAAGAAGAACACGTGCGTTAAAAAAATAACGTAGGAAGAGACGAGCACGTGCGTAAAATGAATGATCGATTTGGAGCCCGCATTCAATATGGCCAGATTTCTTTTAAAGAGGTGAATTTTAAAGGATAAACAAGATAAAGTGGGAAAATCTGAAGGCTTAAGGCTCAAAACTGATCCAAGTTAAAGTGGCCCTGAAGTAGAGATGATTAAAGAATCGTGAGGGTATGTAGATGGAGGAAAAAGTCAGTCTTTTAGACGTTAAAGTGCAACTCAGTGAATAACAGGGATAACGTGGTCACAGCTTGAGTTAAACTAAGAGAGTATGATAAGACTGTGACCTCCCAGAAGGCCATACCGACAAAAATAAAGTGGAGTTAAAGAAACACAAGACGAGCGAGAGCGTAACATGTGGATTGAGGGAGCATGCAGATGGAGAAAAGTCAGTTTTATCTTTGGTAAGGTATGAAAAAACACAAACGGAGTCAATCTAAGAGAGTAGGACCAACCAGAAGGCCACGATAAAGTGAAATTTATGGAACAAGGCAAAGACGAGCAGGTGCGTAAAGTTTGGATCGATTTGGAGACATGAGAGGAAAATGCAGACTTGATCTTTGAGGAGATGACGTATGCTGGGTGGAGGAAGTGAAATAGGCACTTTTGAGACTTGAGGCTCTTTAAGAAATAAACTAATTTTTTAAAAACATCTGATTGGAATATAAATGTGCGTAAGATCGAGTGAGCAAGCAGGTGGAGAAAGTCTGTTATCCTTAAAGAAGCTCAATTCATCGAATAAAAGGGATGAAATGAACACAACTGGAGTCAAATTTAGAGAGTTAAAAAGGCTTGAGAGATCTTAGAAAAGTCTTAATGTGAGCTAAAATGAATGTGGATGACACGAGCTTGTGCGTAAAATCACGGATGGGTTTGGAAACACGAGGAAAAAACAGACTTGTTCTTCATAAGGTGATGTTTTCTGGTTGATGAGCAGTCACTAGACTCGAGGCTCTTCTAAAGAACTAATAAGAGTTAAATCAGAGCAGCAGTATGAGGCTGTTTCTCTCCACGAAGGCCCTGAAACATCAAACTGAAACAAACATGTGCGTAAAATCAAGTGAGGATCATGCGGCTTTATCCAAGAAGAAGTGCAAGAGCGTCCAGCAACAGATGTCCAGGCACAATTCTCGGTTTGGGTTTGAAATTTTACAAGAATTGCGTTTGGACAATCAGCAGCTAGAGCTCGTGGACACAAACCAAACCAACTTTTTACCGCAGAGATGAAGGAAAAGCGGGGAAACAGCCGATCTGAAAAGGCCTCAGAAGAAGCGAAGTCCTTCATGTGATCATCAATGAGAGCTGAAAGTGAAGTGAGCAGCAGCACTCACACACACACTCGTCACACATCATCAGCCACATCATCCAATTACTGCGGCTAATGAGCTGCTCTCCAATTAATCAGAAACGATCCCGCTGAAGAGGACAACGGAGCCGATAACGGAGGGGAAATCCCGGGGATCCAAACTCCTGTCCGCCATATCTGCACCTGTTCAGTCGCATCTCTCTCCTCCATCCTTCCTCACCCCCTCCTCCCCCTGAAAAAGCTCCAAAAGGGCGCACATAAAGCGTCTTCAGCGCCGCACAAACCTGCAGAGATTAAAAAGGGAGCGAGCTGCGGGTCGACGCTCCGCACATAGATCCATGCAGCGGGGGGAGGCTGCTGCTCCGGCCGGGGGAGAGGGCTCGGGCTCAGGATGGAGGGAGGGAGGCTGCACGCTCCCCGCGGATGGTCGCATGGAGGACGGAGGACAGCCGCGACCACCTCCTCTTCCTCCTCCATCCCCCGCTCCATCCTCCGTCCTCCTGCCGCTCCTTCTGCTCCTCCGTCCCGCTGCCGGGGGCTTTTTCTGGGGCTCCTCCAACAATGAGCCCCGCGCGGCGCGTCCGTGTCACCGGGAGAGAGCTCGGGAGTGGGGCCGGGCTGCTCATGGTACTGAGATTTGAATAAACACACACATCTACACACGCACACGCACGCACACTCACACGGCGGGGAGGATGATAAATGCCCATTGTGCCCCGAGGAGGAGGAGGAGGAGGAGAAGTAATGAATTTGCACACACACGCGCGCACACGCACACTGACAGAGAGACTCTTAAAGAAACAACAGTCTCATTTTTCCTCTTCTCTTCTGTTCTTCGTTTTCAGTCACAATCAAAACACTGTCAGCGCACACACACACGCACACGCACGCTCACTGAGATGACGTTTCCTCTCCAGCTGTAGAGTCAGAGGCTTCCCTCACTGATGATGTGATGCTGAAACAACACAATCAACAAAAATGCCCCGAACATGAACTCAGAAAATCTTTTCACCCTCAAAGAATCAAGATTTTTTTTTAAATTTTCCTCACTGTGAAAGGGTTATTTAAAATTTTACAGTAATTTACTGGAAACAAGATGCCACTAAATTACTGCAAATGTCTTTACATGGGATGTCACATCTCAAGAGGCCTTTAACACATTTATACTTAATGGAGACAAATATGGTAGGGATGACCTTGTGGTCTGGGCACCATGAGTTCGTCACTACCATAAATTCTTATTTTCAGTAAGAATATCTAAGATTATATTTCTAGAAAATGATCACCACAACCATTCAGACATGAGGACCCTCCTGAAAATGAGATGTAGCATCTCAAGAGGCTAACCTCTAATAAATCAGACGACAGGTCTATGGTTCATGGATCTGTCCCTAACTTTAGTTCTTACTTTAGTCCACTTGTCTCCTCTTACCTCCCTTCCTTCACCCTCACACCATCACAGCATGGTGTGGATTTGCTGTTCATCATGAGACTGGGATCCACATTCAAGATTTCCTGCTGCTTAACAGAAGGTTTTTTCTTGAGTCATGGAGGGATTCATGATTGGTTATATGGATTCATGTTGGGTGTTGGATGTATATATTTGTATATTTATATGTATATGTGTATCTTTATATGTATATATGTATCTATGCATATATGTGTATCCACAAAATGAAGAGTTCTTGCTCTATTGTAAAGTGTCTTAACTTAACACTTGTTATGAATTGGCGCTACACAAATAAAGACTGATTGACTGATTGATTTACATTGGCATAATTCGATTTAAATCAAAAGCAGTATTATAGTATTTTCTATACCTGTTATATTTTCATAAAAGGAATCTTTACTGTGCTTTAATTTACAGCATTATTACTGTTTTATAAAAACGTCATCCTCATCACTTTGTCTTGGAAAGACACTGAAGTTTCTTCTATACAGCCCTGATAAGGGAAATGATAATTTGTGTTACAATGGAAAAATTAACTTGTGTTATGAGAGGTAGAGCACAAGAATTTGAAGAGGTATGGACACCCCTAATGAGCTTTCTTGGACAACAATAATGACAATGAACTTTAGACTGTGACAGCCATATTTTTTTTCTTTTTTAAAATATGTATACTATTGCTGTTATCATTTTGAACTCATTTTATTATTTTTGTTTAGATACATTATGCTATTGTTTATTTATGTATTATTGTCTTATATTATTGTTTTTAGTTTCTGTTTTTATATTCATGTTTATGTTGTTTAAAAGAAAATGTTTGTTACATTTTTTAGTGTATTATTCCTGTTTGTCTGTTGAAAACTAATAAAAACACTGTTCAGAAACCTGCATCCTCACTGTTTATCCATTTACACTGTCATGCTTGGATTACTCTTTAATGTACTTTAAATTACAGCAAACTTGCTGTATTTTAGTCTTTAACTATTTTATTGACCATGTATTAGAAAGATATACTTTTGTAAAACAAAAAAATCCCACACATATTTTTATGCAAGAAAATACATTTACTCAAACACTGGCTTCACCCAAATATGTGAAACATTAAAAAAAAAATTACCTGCTATTGGTCAGTTTTCCTGGTAAAAGTGAATATTTCTTCTGATCCATTTCCATTTTCAGTGTTTACTTTATGAACATTTTATAGTAAATAACTGTAGATTTTATGGTAAATGCTGTAAATTGTACAAAAATCTGAATGTTTTTATACAATATTTTGCCATTTACAGTATTTAACTGCAAAGCTGCTTACAGTAGGGAACTGTAGGTAATTTACAAAAATCAGTTAAAGTGCTGTAAGAAGTTTTCTGTACATTTTTTAGTAACTTACTGGCGATGAGATGCCATGTCTTTACAGTATAACTATTGTAATTATCAGCATTATTCTTGTCTATTACTGTCTTTCAATTTACAGAATAATTACTGTATTTCCAAGCGCAACATCCTATTTTTTCATTTATATTATCATATGTGTATTTCATATTATTCACTGGAACTGATTTTTGTAAACTTAACAACATTACTGTAATATCTACAGTTACCTACTGTACCCAGATATGAAGTAAACTACTGTAAATGGCAAAATATTGCAGAAAATATTCAGAGTTTTGTAAAATTTACAGCATTTACCATGAATCAACAGTTATTTACTTCAAAATGTCCATAAAGTAAAAACTGAAAATGGAAATGGATCAGGAAAAAGTCCACTTTTTACCAATAGCAGGTAAGATTTTTTTGGGAATGTTTCGCATATTTGGGTGAAACCATTGTGTGAGTAAATGTATTTTATCACATAAAAAATATGTTTGTGATTTTTTTTGGGTTTTGCAAAGGTATCTCTTGCTAATACATAGTCAGTAAAATAAAGACATTGTTATATGACTAAAATTAAGCAAGTTCACTGTAATTTAAAATAATGCTGTAAATTGAAAGAGAGAAATTATTCCTTAAATGAAAAATACAGCACTAAAATAATTTATAGAATTACAATAATATTCCTGTTAATTTGATTGAGTAATACCACTTTAAAGACATTTACAGCCATTTACTGGCATCTTGTTGCCAGTAAATTTTGTCTCTTTCACACTAAAATGTGGGTCAATGCGGGTTAACCCACAAACAATCCACATGTGACTCTTTTCCCACTGACTTGGTCTAACCGGTAGCAGACGAGCTGTGTGGCTGTTTTTTTTCCTCTGACGCATCAAGATGATGTCATCATATTGATGACATCATCGTAAACAATGGAAAAGGAGCATGGAGGCCATGGACACGGTTTTCTTTACGTTATACATTTGTTCCTCTTTAAAAAGGTGGATGGAATTAGTTGCTGAGACAGCAAAGAGTCACATCAGTTACAGACAGAGGGGACGGGCGTGAAATGTCTTATATAATATAAGCTCTTTTCTCCCAACAGCCATATCTCTTCTTAAAAAACAGTCAAAGTCATTCTTTTCCTGCAACTGATATATAATGTTTGTATGTGTATCTTGACCCTCTTTCATCCATGTTTTTATTCTTATCATCGATACTAAGCTTTTTACTTGTTTCTACTTATTTTCACTGCCTGTTGTAACGAGCATGGCACTTCAACGTCCTTGTGAAATACTTACTGACACTGCTTGTCGTCGACCTCTTGCTTATGTAACTGTTATATGTTGTTTTGTTTTTATGTATATCATGCCATTAGCCAGTGGCACTGCTGTCAAAGACAAATTTCCAGCAAGGGACAATCAAGTTGATCTATCTATCTAGATATCTGTCTGTCTGTCTATTTATCTATCATGCCGTGTGGGCGTTACGCCGCGTCATCCGTAAATTAGCAAGTTGACCCAGGTGTGATGTTCTAACTGAAGCCGATCGGAGGTGAGTCGATTAAAACCTGTGTCACTTACAGGGTCAAAATGCAGATTAAACCCTTTCAAACTGCCAACAGGAGCTGATTGTTACCAGGTTTAGTTTGTCTTTTGGCCAGTCTGAAAAGAGTAATACTGTGAAATTTACAACAACCCTTTTACAGTGTTCCTGCTTTACATCAGTGCAGAAGATAACCAGGGCCATGGAACAAAAAAAACTTTTTTAAGTCTGATTTTAAGTCTGATTTCAACATCTGCAGGATGGAGGATGTTCTTCCAGTCTGTGCTGTCCTGTGATCTCTTGTGTCGAGGGCCAAAGGTTCGACTCCAGCATGAACAAACTGATCCACAGAAGCAGAGGCACTCTTCGAAAACAACTTTCATCCAATCCACACATTCAATCATTCAACCTTCATTCATACAGCACCAATTCAGAACAATTGTTAGCTCAAGACACTTTACAATAGAGCATAAAGCTCTTCATTTTATGGATACACGAGGAATACATGAGTTTTGAGTCTGGTTTTAAGAAGGGGTAAGGACTGAGTGTTGCAGAGGTCAGGGGGGAGAGAGTTCCATAACTGGGGAGCTGAGCGGTATCTTTATGTGTGTGTTTGTGTGCAAGATTACGGAAAAACTACTGGATGTATTTACATGATCGTTTTTGCCAACGGTGTGGTTTGGTCCAAGAAAAAAGCCATCACATTTTGGTGCTGATATACATACACATATTTGTCTGGAAAAAAATTAGAAAACTTTACAAAGTCTCGTAGTTAACATTGGGTGGAAGTTTAAAAAACATATTTCTGCCATTTTTTAAGAGATTTACTTCCATTTCTACAGAACAATTTAGAATCCATTTCTCTACCATCAAGGTCAATTTTATCCCGATCTGTTCAACATAAAGCACTGAACTTCATAACGTGAAATCCCATTGAAAACATTCAATAATTCATATAAAATCAAAATATAAGGTGACCCAAAACCTGTTGTGTTCACAGGATAACAGCCTCCATGTCTGTGCTGACTTTGGTCTGGATTCTGGCTCTGCTTTACAAGATGTTTGCAAGATATCTCAAAACTCCTGGACAGATTCTGCTGAAATTTTCAGGAAATGTTGGTAATGACCCAACTTCAAAATGATTTGATTTTGGTGGTGGTCCAGACAACCATCATCAGGGAATAATGTTTTTTGTTCAATAACTGTCTTACTAATAATGATACCAATCAATAATCAATTGCTAGGTTAAAAAGTTTTAAAGTCATCTTTAAAACTGAAATATTAAACAGATAGAGAATAGAGAAATGAGGAGAAATCAGTAACATCATGAGTGCTGTGTATCCAATAACGTGTCATTATTGTCTTTATTTTGAAATTTGTTGTTTTTGTTGTAGTTTGTCTGAGCTTGTTGTTGCTAAATATATTATTATCTATGACCTGAACAGAGCTTCAGGGTGAATTTAAAGATGCTATGAGGAGTTTCTGTAGTTACAAAAAAAGTCTCCCTTTTAGATATATGCCTGATGGAAATACACAATTTAAGATGAGTTTTATAGCATCAAAATAGGTTATCTATAAATGCTATTCCTTAGCTTCACGGTCCGGTCGGACAGGGCTGGACTGGCCTGGATACTCAACTTCAGGAACAAGACAATTAAAACGAGAGCAAATTTATATTATTCAGACACGTCTTAGAGCACCGGGCTGTAAGTAGACATATATAGCCGGCTACAAAACTACGGTACTAAGTTTTCCAAAAATTGTTTGTTGTCACACATCAAAAACTACCGCTACGTAACTAGAAAGAGATACATTACCTCGTCGCTTTGCATCCTGTAAGTTGTTGAAAAAAAGAAGTTGTAAAGCAATGCAGAGTTCTGAGGAAGGTCTGAGCTGCATTCATTAGCATCACAACAAACACACGCTTTGCCTTGGGTCACGTCTTTACGACAGTCGCCGCGCGTGCTCATGGGTAGCAGAGTCTTTATGTCGCCGGAAATAGATTCTCCTCATAGCACCTTCAAGTAAGACATTTTGAAAAGGATAAGTAGAAGGACTAGATAAGTTTGTTACTTCTTCCTAAGCCATGAGGAAGAGTGTTGAAGAGCTATATGCATTTGCTTACCATTAGATGGTGTTTTGTTAGAATCGTACAGATGTTTACATATGTACGTTTTTTCCATTTAAGTTCGAAATAAACTCTCATTCATGTTAAAATGATTCTGAGTGCGAGCTGTCTTAAGTTAACAATGCGACTTTGCAGTTTTCCACATTTTCTATAGTAACTTGAGCAATGTGACTTTTAACTCTGGAGCCTAAAAGATTTGAACCTGGATGTTTTCACCTGAAAGTGAGGAATAGATACAGAAGAGACTGAAGGACTTGAAGGAGAAATATTTGAGTTTTTTGTTCTTTGAGGTCTTCAGACAAAAAAAAAAATTAAACGTCAAGAAAATTCAAAATGATGCGGATGAAGAGAAGATAGTCCAAAGTTGTCGAAAATTGTTTTGCAAATTTTTTTTGATATTTGTCAAATCTTAGCATATTAGCATTTTTCGAGAAGTGAAAAAATAACCTTACTCCCCTTGTTTTTTTCCTTAGAAATAATTCATTTTTCAGACTTCATGATGTCAATTGGAACATCATAAAGCAGCAGACTTTATTCTCTTATATCCAGATCTTTGATTTTGAATGCACAGGCCGTCACTGCTGTGCCCATCAGGATTCTTGAGCCTCCCAGAAAGAAGTGAAACTGATCTGTTACCTTTTTTTCTGGACTCTGATGTTGTGGCTTGAAACTCTTGTTGCTCATGATGAGTCTGTCAGGATCTGATTGGCTCTGTGCTCGAGGTGAACGCAGGGTCAAAGACAAAACCTTTCATTGATTAAGTCTTTCAGTCAATATACCGATCACAGCGTTAATGTGTTGGTAAATTATGACTCTGAGGATGGGACTGAAAAGGAAGGGCTCAAGGGTTTATTCTTTGACTTTACTGAAACAAAAATAGGAAAATAGTTTGAAAAACGTTCATGCAACCAAAAGCTTATGTATCATATTTTGCATATTTCATTCTTATGTAGTCTTTTATCTTATTTTAATGTCTTATTTTAAGGGCTGTGCAATATATCAATTATGAATTTAAATTAAGGCCGTCACTTTAGTGCATTAATTAGATTAATTAATTACACCACAAATTAATGCGTTATAAAAATTAATCACAGATTAATCATATTACACAAACATTTTGATATTGTCCAGCTGGAGGACCCGTACATGGCAGTGGCACGTCACTTCACACATGCGTCTCTAGTCAAACCAAACAAAGCCCAGGTGACAACAGGAATGGCATATTTAAGACTTAGTCTGATTTTATTTTTGAATTTATTTGTCTATATTTGTACTGCATTTTTTAATAATGCATCAGGCCTAATTGGTTTGCTGGATGTCCTCGACCTTTTTCTTATTTTGAATTTGATTTATGAAACACACTTAAAGTGTAATTTGAGTTGCCTGATTGAGCTTAGAATTTTCTGGATAAGTTGCCCTGACTTTGGTTTTATTTAGTCACCAATAAAAATGTGGATTTACAAATCTTCACTTCTTAGTGTATTCTTTTGATTAGTCCTGCACTACAATTTTATAATATCCTAGAATTCAAATTCTTTATTTGGATACTTTAAGCAGATATGAGATTAAACGCGATTAATTACATTTATTAATTATTAATCTGGTAATAAATTAGGTAATTTTTTTTTAATCGTCTGACAGCACTAGTTTAAATTATTTACTGCAGAACATGTAAAAATGAAAATTGAGATTAATGTACAGTCCTCATGATGGTATGCCCTGTCAGTTTTTGCACAAGCACTTTTTACAGGCTTATATTTGTTTTTAAAATGAGATTTAATCCTAATCATAGAGTTTCGTGTTAATAATGTGAAAATTCCTCAACCTTCAGAGTTGACATGGACAAACCTGCCAGCGTTTTAACTACAAAATCAACATTTTATGACACACACTTTAACTTTTACCTGTTCAGCCCTTTTAAGCCTTCTGCTCCAAAATGACATCCTCATAAAAGAAAAGAGTGTACCATAATTTGAATTGTTTTGGTGTCATAATAAAAGTAGCACTCAAGAGATTTATCCAGATGTGAATTATCAGTATATGTGTGACTGGGACAAAGTAAATGAAGATAGAACTCAGAATTATTTGAACATTTCATCTCGCCCATAAAAACAAGTTTTTATTGTGAATATCCGTTTGTAATGATGCAGCTGCAGCTTTAGAACTCTATGAATGAATGTGAAAATATGTGAACATTACTTCTGCCAAGTTTGAGTCTGATAAAGTGATGCAGAGCAAAGTTAGAGAGGTTTTACTACAGAGTCTCCACTGTAATTCATCCCAAAGGTGTTCAATGGGGTTGAGGTCAGGACTCTGTGCAGGCCAGTCAAGTTGATCCACACCAGACTCTGTCATCCATGTCTTAAAAGTTGGAGCATGGAATTGTCCAAAATGTCTTGGTGTGCTGAAGCATTCAGAGTTCCTTTGACTGGAACTAAGGGGCCAAGCCCAGCTCCTGAAAAACACCCCCACACCTTAATCCCCCCTCCACCAAACTTTACACTTGGCACAATGCAGTCCCACAAGTATGGTTCTCCTGACAACCTCCAAACCCAGACTGGTCCATCAGATTGTCAGATGGAGAAGCGTGATTGGTCACTCCAGAGAACGCGTCTCCACTGCTCTAGAGTCCAGTGGCGGCGTGCTTTACACCACTGCAACGACGCTTTGCATTGCACTTGCTGATGTGAGGCTTGGATGCAGCTGCTCGGCCATGGAAACCCATCCATGAAGCTCTCTGCACTGTTCTTGAGCTAATCTGAAGGCCACATGAAGTTTGGAGGTCTGTAGAGATTGACTCTGCAGAAAGTTGGCGACCTCTTCTCACTATGCGCCTCAGCATCCGCTGACCCGCTCCATCTGTGTACGTGGCCTACCACTTGGTGGCTGAGTTGCTGTGGTTCCCAAACACTTCCACGTTCTTATAATCCAGCTGACAGTTGACTGTGGAATATTTAGGAGTGAGGAAATGTCACGTCTGGATTTGTTGCACAGGTGGCATCCTATCACAGTTCCACGCTGGAATTCACTGAGCTCCTGAGAGCGACCCATTCTTTCACTAATGTTTGTTAAAGCAGTCTGCATGCCTAGGTGATGATTTTGTGGCCATGGAAGCGACTGGAACACCTGATTCTGATTATTTGGATGTATAGGGCACTGCTGAATGCAGAACGAACAGGGCCTTTGCTGAAAAGATCAATATTCAAAATACTGTTGTTCATCTTTTATTTACTAAAGGGATGTAACACAAGTGGGGGCTCGTCCGGGATCTTTTTTTCCCAGAGCTAAACAACCAATTAAAATTGATAGGTCACTGTGGAATTAATCTAAAATAAAATGAGTTTTACATTAGCAGAGTTTCTTGAAAACCCAAACCTTGAAAAGGTTTACTCCTGTTGTAAAGATGACCTAAGTATTGCAATACATTTTATTTTTTCTATTCAGAAATATGGTCCCAAAAGGGAAACTAGGAATACGGTAACTGAAAAACTGGTCGAGTTAAACATCCTCCAAGTCTCTGCAAGATACGTGGAGGTTGTTATCCTGTATGAACAAAATTAATTTTGGGAACACGACATGATGACAGAGACATGGACCCCAAATTATCCTGTGAAACTGGAAGCAAGTCCATTTAAAAATGGCAGAGATGTTATGTTTGTTTTTTTTTTTAACTCTGCCAATATTAACTTATGGAGTTCTTGAAAGTTTGAGAATTTTTTGCATCCAGAAGAATATATGTATGAGCACCAAAGCTAATGGCTTCTTCTTTAGACCAAATCACCTATGGCAGAAAAAGAAAAACATTATAAAAAAGAAAAAAACATTTAAATTCATCCAGTAGTTTTTCATAATCCTGCTATCACACAAACAGACAAACATATGACAGCATAAACATCCTCCTTGGCAGAGATAATAAACAAAAAAAGGAATATCACACTTTGATTCTGTGAACATAACTAGTTGATGGCTTCTACAAGGCAAAACAAACTCTTATTTCCTTTTATTTGTGAATTTTATTCTTCATAAAATAGTATTAATGGTCAGCTTTCATGATGTATATTATATATTTTATTCATTTTAACTAATTAAAAGCACAAAGATCATTTTTTTAAGCAAGACAAAACAAGATGTAATCAGTCGTTGGGATTGTTTTTGCATTAAATCATGATTTTCTTTTCCCCTGTATTTGTATATAGAGATTTTCATTTGCACTGCCTGTAAGATATTCTGAAAAGCTGCAATTTGGGAGCTTTTTAACGTTTTGACAGCAAGGAAACAGGAAACAGGCGTCCAACTTGTGTGGCCAAAATTCTGTTTTTCTAATATAAGCAAAAATGTTATATGCTGATATAGATGTTTAGTTTTTAAAGGCACTGGCATGCAGATACAAAAGTTCTGATAATATTGTGCATCCATAATAAGCAGTAAAAACATCAGTATTATAAATTTTGAACCTCAAGAGCTGCTGTCATAAACTTGAGTCTTGAGCTATTGGGAGATGATTTATATATCACATCTAACACTGCAAACTGTTAAAGTTCATGGTTTTGAGATGAAAATGTCACATTATGTGCATGAAAGAGTTAAAATGATAAATAAATAAACACATAAATCCAGATTCAGTCCAGATTAGTGCCTGTGTTTGCCTGTGAGACCTCCGCCGTCGTTCTCAGGGTGATAATCCCACTTTTTCTCCCGCTTTGTTCGCTGTGAGCCCAAAGCCGAGAGTAAACAGTCAGACAAGGGGTTAAGGGATAAATTACCCAGCAGGCTTTGCCTTCAGGGCCACGGTGGACATGTCAGTGATTCCCTCGTGTTTCTGTCTCTGGGAACATCCCTGCACGTTTGCCTCTTAAAGGGCCCCAAGGCTGCATTTTCACGGCCCTGCAGGAGTAATGTAGAGCAGGAGGCAGGAGAGCTAAGAAGGAGAGGAGGGAAGGAGGAAAGGAGGAAAGGAGGCGATATTAATGCTCAGTCATCAGAGAGGGAGTATAGAAGGGAAGGAGGGAAGGAGGTAAGAGGCGATTTAAGTGCCAACTCATCATAGAGAAAGAAAAGAAGGAAAGGAGAGAAGGAGGGAGGAGGCGATATTAATGCTTACTCGTCAGAGAGGGAGCAAGAGAGGAAAGGAGGAAAGGAGAGAAGGAGGGAGGAGGCGATATTAATGCTTACTCATCAGAAAGGGTGCACAGAAGGAAGGAGGGAAGGAGGCAATATTGACACTTACTAACAGAGGGGGAGCAAAGGAGGAAAGGAGGGAAGAAAGTAGGAGAGGATATATTAACTCTTACTCATCAGAGAGGAGCAAACAAGGAAAGAAGGAAAAAAAGGAAAGTAGGAAGGAGGCAATATTAATGCTTACTCTTCTAAGAGAGAGCAAAGGAGGAAAGGAGGTGATATTAATGCTTACTCATCAGAGAGGGAGCATAGAAGGGAAGGAGGGAAGAGGTGATATTAACTCTTACTGATCATAGAGGAAGGAAAGAAGAAAAGTAGGGAAGGAGGGAGGAGGCGATATTGATGCTTACTCTTCTAAGAGAGAGCAAAGGAGGAAAGAAGGAAAGGTGGTGATATTAATGCTTACTCATCAGAGAGGGAGCATAGAAGGGAAGGAGGGAAGAGGTGATATTAACTCTTACTGATCAGAGAGGAAGGAAAGAAGAAAAGTAGGGAAGGAGGGAGGAGGCGATATTGATGCTTGCTCATCAGAGAGGAAGGAAAAAAGGAAAGAAGGGAGAAGAT
Organism: Scarus forsteni; assembly: GCA_036419115.1. Classification (NCBI taxonomy): domain Eukaryota; kingdom Metazoa; phylum Chordata; class Actinopteri; order Labriformes; family Labridae; genus Scarus; species Scarus forsteni. The sequence continues at coordinate 14,428 of JAZDUH010000005.1, read as the reverse complement.
GATGTTCATGCCTACTCATCATAGAGGAAGGAAAGGAGGGAAGGAGAGAGGAGGCAATATTAATGCTAACTCATCAGAGAGGGAGCAAAAAAGGAAAGGAGGGAGGAGGCAATATTAACACTTACTCACCAGAGAGAGAGAGCAAAAAAGCAAAGGAGGAAAGGAGGGACGAGGCGATATTAATGCTAACTCATCAAAAGGGAAGCAAAGGGAGGAAAGGAGAGAAGGAGGGAGGAGGCAATATTAATGCTTACTCATCAGAGAGGAAGGAAAAAAGGAAAGAAGGGAGAAGATGATGTTCATGCCTACTCATCATAGAGGAAGGAAAGGAGGGAAGGACAGAGGAGGCAATATTAATGCTAACTCATTAGAGAGGGACCAATGAGGGAAAGGAGAAAGGACGCAACATTAATGCTTATTCATCAGAGAGGGAGCGAAGAAGGAAAGGAGGGAGGAGGGAAGGAAGTAGGAGAGGATAATAACGTTAACATCAGAGAGGGAGCAAAGAAGGAAAGGAGGGATGGAGAAGGAGGTGAAAATAACACTTACTCATCAGAGAGGGAATAAAGAAGGAAAGGAGGGAGGAGGCAAAAATAATGCTTACTCCTAAGAGAGGGAGCAAAGAAGGAAAAGAGGAAAGGATGGAAGGAAGGGGGAGAGGATATTACTGCTTACTCATGGGAGAGGAGCAAAGAAAGAAAGGAGGAAAGGAGAGAAGGAGGCAATATTAACATTTACTCTCAGAGAGGGAGCAAAGAAAGATAGGAGGAAAGAAGGAAGGAAAGGAGGGACGGAGGATTTCTCATTTAAACTGGTGAAAACTTTGTTGTGCAAACAGGTCCTCAAGTGCTTGATGCTTCTCCTGCATGTGGAGCCTCACTACAGTGGGCCTCACTACAGCAAGCCTCACTACAGTGGGCCTCACTACAGTGGGCCCACTACAGCAAGCCTCACTACAGTGGGCTTCAGTACAGTGGGCCTCACTACAGCGGCTTCACTATCCTGGGCCTCACTACAGTGGGCCTCGTCACTGTTCCTCTCCCAGCTGGACTGGAGTCGAGCGCCTGCAGAGTTGGCACATCTGTGGGAAGACCCCCCACCGGGCCACTGTTCAGCCGGGCCATGGAGCTTTGTGGGAGGGGGGTCCATTCCTGAATAAATTTAGGGTCCCTTCTAAAGACCCTGTTGTCCAGCCCTGCTGCTGACCTCTGACCCCTGCAGAAGAAAAGTTATTGAAGGTTAGCTAAAGCTGACCGCGCAGCAGAGGCTGGGAAAGCGATGTGGTGGAGGCTGGACGGGGTCACGAGAGGAGGGCCGGGGGGTGTCATGGAGTGAAGAAGTTTCCTTTGAGGCCCCCCCCCTCGTGTCCACAAGTGTGTCCCCGCAGCTATTGTGAGTGTGAGCTACAGCAGGACAGAAGGCCTCAAACAAACCGCTCTAAACAATGTTTGGCCCTTTTGTTTCTCGCCCGCCTTTCTTCTCCAGCCCTCCATCGCAATCTACGGGCCTCCTTTGTATTGATCCCCCTCTTTCAGCCGCTCCTCGGCCTCTTTCCGCTGTGTTTTATGCTCTTTTCTGGCTTTTTTTGTGCGGCACCTCCCCCCACCCTCCGGCTTTCTCCGCAGTGTGAGAACGCAGCGCGCCTCTTGACTGGATGCAACTCATTAAAGACAGCTAATTGATGAAGAGTGTAATTAGTGTGACAATCGGAGGGGAAATCAATATGTTTTTAGCTAAAAGAGGCACAACAGCCAGGACAAGATGGAGGAAGGCAGAGTGTGAGGAGGACCGTATGTTTTGATGACAGCGGGGGAGATACAAAAGAGGACAAATTACACATGAGGATAAAAAAAGAGGGCTCGGGTTTTTGTCTTCTTCAGCTCTTCACTCGTTAAAACAGGAGCCTCTCTAATATATGCACACATATGCAGAAGAGAGGACAGATGCATTCAAAGCAGGAGTCCTAATCATTTATTTTTAGCACTTCTGTGGATCCCACATTGTAACTGAGAAAGCACAGCCGAGGGTCTCCAGACCTCTGACCTTAGAAGATTTTAACAATTCATCAAATCAGAAAGAACATTAAAACATCCTCTAGTTCAGTCATAAGTTAGTCATCTAAATTCTCTTCGTTTTAGTCAATGAAATTGCAAACTTTAGTCGATGAAAATTACTGTACAGTAAGGATGTTTCATTTGTTTAAGGAAAAATAGAAGAAATAGATGTCTGAATTAGGTCCTGTTCTACCTGTTGATGACAACATAGTCAACAGAAACAGAAAAAGTTTTCCTTCACATTTTAAAAGTGCTCCAGGTTCTCATGAAGACTGTGTGTGGTAATGATTTATGTTTACACGGATCCGTGAGAACAACTGAAAACGCAGCATGCACGTCAGGCCAGTAGGTGATGTAGTGTTTTAGTTTTAGCCTTTTACCCAAAATATATATTTTAGTTTCATCATAGTTCAGTCATCTAAATTGTTTTAAATTTAGTCTAGTTTTAGTTGATGAAATCTGCTTTAAATTTAGTCGACTAATATCTTAAGTGTAAAGGTAAGGCATGTTTTATGTTTTCTTGAATTTATGACTTCATGTTTTCGTTAAAAAACATGATTTGGTTAAAATAAATCATCGAATAAGCTTTTTGGCTGCACTTTTGCAGAAATAACTTTTAGTGTTAGTCATACTTTAGTCATCTCAATTGTTTTAATTTTAGTCAAGTTTTATTAATGAAATTACAGATTTTAGTAAAGTAAGGATGTTTCATTGTTTAAGGAGAAATAGAAGAAGTAACTGCCAGAATTATAGTTCATAGTTCATTTTATTAATTTGTCCCTAGAAGGGCGATTTGGTTTGCAGCAGATTCACATTCAGACATAAAAACATAAAAAACATACATGATAATATGAGCAGTATAGACATTGGCGCACAGTTAGATCCCTGTTCACAGGACAACATAGTCACAAGACACAAAAAGGTTTTCCTTTGTATCATAAGAAGTGCTCCGGGTTCACACGGAGACTGTGTGATAATGATTTATGTTTACACAGATCTGTTAGAGCGACTGAAAACGCAGCAGCATGCACGTCAGGCCAGTAAGTGATGCAGTATTTTACTTCTTCACGTCTTCTTTCAAAATATATTTTAGGTTTATTCATTATTAAGTCTTGTTAATGGTCTTAATTTTAGTCAACTAAAATCTGCTGTCAATTTAGTCAACTAATGTCTTAAGTGTAAAGGGTAAGACATTTTTATGTTTCCTTTAGTTTCTGAAGTCATGTTTTGGTTAAAAAACATGACTGGGATAAAATGAAACATCTAATAAGCTTTTTGACTGCACTTTTGTGAAAAATAAATATTTCTAGTCAGAATATAGTAATCTAAAATGTTTAAATTTTAGTCTAGTTTTAGTCAATGAAAGTTAAAACAATCTTTTCAATTTGTACCTTAGTTAAAGTTGACTTTTCGGGCTTTACTAAAATATATAATACAACACCACTTGGTTTTGTGAAAGGGGAAATAAGTAACAAATAAAATTCTTCAAAACTGTGAACCCTTTAAGGCCCAACACCATAGATTATCGCCAGAAAATTCTATTTTTCTGAAGCTGAAATGTTTGTTTCACTTTCTGCTAAAATCCATAAAAATCAAAATGTTATTAAAATTCAACATATAGATTTTTTTGTGTCTCATTTGATACATTAAGTGTTTTTGGCACCTGATAATCCATTTGAGGACATTTTTATCATTTATCTGATTGTATTCAGATGTTTCTTTTTGTAATTTGTTGATCATATAGAGTAGAAAGAGGCATTATAAAAGTATGTATCAAATATGATACATTTGGCTTTATAGGGTTAATTTTGACAGCATCTAGTCTTTTGCCTTAACTGTCTTGAAGTTTTAATCATAATTAAGTCTCTAAATTGTTTTCATTTAAGTCTGGTTTTAGTTGATGAAACTTCGCAACATTTTAGTCGATGAAATCTGCTATAAATTTAGTCGACTAAAATCTGAAGTGTAAAGGGTAAGACATTTTTTATGTCCTGTTTTCCTGTGATAAAATCAAACATCTACTAAGCCTTTATTGAATGTTAGTAAAGTCTGAATGTCTAAATGAACAGAAACAAATGTTCCTTTGTGTGAAATGCAGTCTCCTTTATTTAGGCTACCTGGCAGAGCATCTCAGTTACAATACCAGAAGTGACAACAAACAGTGAACCTGCTCTACATGAATATATCAATTCATAAAGAGAGCAGCTCTGAGGAGGTAAAATGTTGAGCTAATGTTACTCAGTTCGCCTTGGCAGAAACGACAACAGATACATGAGACGATTCCATGCCAGAACACCCACAACCAAATCTGGCTGAATCTGGTAAAGCTGCTTTTAGCTCCTCTGCAGCATCTTGCAACGCACAATGAAACTGATCACTATTGGTCAGCTTAAAACTATGATTATCAACTACTGCATCTTTGAATGTAACTGTTTTAATGGTGTTCTATTGATTGTTTTTTGGCTTGTTTTTCTTTTCATTTTTCATTGTTGTTGTGTTCTGGACATCATTTTAAATGAGGGCCCTCCCGTAATGATTCCTCAAGATTCAAATAAAGGTTGAATTAAAAAGGAGAAAAATCCTGTTGTGTCAAACGGAGCATTTTTATGAAGCTCAACTGATCCTGGTCTTCTGCCTCCATCCTTCAATAACACCATCTCAGGTTTAAACACAGTTACACTTTTTCTATTCAGCCTTCTTCACTGGATCAATAAATACATGACAGTTGAAGATAGACCTGTAATCGTGAGTGTTGGAGTCTTCAGCACAGTTTTCTGCAGGTTTTTCACCGTGGCAGAGAAGAGTGAAGCAGCCTCAGTGAAGACACCTGCTCTGTCTTCAGCTCTGAGTGGCTGCAGAGTCCAGGTGCTTTGTCTTCCCTGCTGTTTGTCTGCCCCCTGCAGGCGAGGAGGGGGACTGCAGCTCATGTTTCTGCTCTCCAGTCTGCGAGAGCTGGGAGAGGAGGAGGTCCACGCTTCGGACCAGAACAGAGTCCAGGACCTGCTGCTCCGCTGAGGAGAACCGACCCAGAACGTAACGCTCCACCGAGCTTTTCTCTGAAGGCCGGCCGATCCCGACTCGGAGTCTGAGCATCACCTGCAGGAGAGACGAGGGAGTTAGTCAAGTGTTTTCATCCATGTGTTAACTTTCTCTCTCTGAGATTAAAGTTAAATAAATAAGGTAAACAATTCACTCGCTCTACACATGCTCTCTTTAGTCGTCTTTATTCATACTCCTTTTGTATATTGATCAGAATCCATCAAAATTCCTTAACATATAAGTTTGTTAATGCATACTTACATTTAGGGAGCAACATTTACTTCATGGAGTTTCATTCTAAATCTGCATGTTGATTTAATTGAACAATTATGATTAGGAGCTTCTTAGTTTGGGGTATCATTTGGTTAATTGTTAACTTTCTTCCTCTTCTTTTTTTCTTGTTCTTTATGCTCTTCTTCTTCCTCCTCTTCTTATTGTTTTTCTTCCTCTTCTTTGTCTTCTTCCTCTTCTTCTTCTACCTCCTCTTCTTCTTCTTGCTCTTCTTCTTCTTCCTCTTCTTATTGTTCTTCTTCTTATTGTTCTTCTTCTTATTGTTCTTCTTCCTCTTATGATTATTATACTTGGGGATATATTAACCTTAATCTGACCCCTAAATGCGCTCAAAAACTAACAAAAATTGGCAAACACCCAGATCCAATTAACAATAATAAAAAGAAAGAAAAAAAAGAAGGAAAAAAGTGCTTTCGAGTTATCATCATTATTCTTTGTTAAATAATAAAACTGAGTTAAAGGAACTGTCCTGGATGTTGTTTTAGTGAACCTCAAATATCTGCGTTGTTTTAATCTGTAATATTTGCAGCTATTCTTTTTAAATAAATAAGATTAAAGACACAAATCAAAAAAGAGAAACCTTACACTTTAAACTGGAGTATTTTGAGATAATAAAGCAGCATAAATGAGTGTGGACACTTACATCAGTCTGCAGACAGTCGATACACGAGCGAACACCGTTGTGACCTCTGCAAACACAAAATCAATTTTACTGTGACTTTAAATCATTTCATCTTTAATCATTTAAACTATTTCAAGATTTAAAGGTGCTATGAGGAGAATCTATTGCTGGCGAAATAAAGACTCCGCTACCCATGAGCCCTCGCGGCGACTGTTGTAATGCTGCCTTCCAGTAACCTCGGACATGGGAGTGACATCATCTCCGACTAATTGGTGTTCCAGTTGAAGTCGGAAAAAACATGCCGATCTACCAGGCTATTGTTAGCTGTTGTTAGCACGCCCTGTGTTGTTGTTAAAAAAATATCACATGAAGAATGTGATTATCACTATGGCAGCATTTTTTTAAATACAAGTCTAACAATACTATGTATACAGCTGATCTAGAGCGACACACCCCAGTCAGAAGTGCAAATAAATGGATTATTACAGGAGCTAAATAACTGTTCACACTGGGGGCATCCATCTTCGAGGTTTCACCGAGTTCCCAGTAGGAAATTCAGACTTCGGAGGACGTTCCAGTTGCAGTTTCCCACTTGGAACTCAAAATTCCTACTTCTGACTACAACTGGAACACACCAAAAGACGTGATGCTAATGCTAATAATAATAATGCAGCTCGGACCTTCCTCAGAACTCTGCATTGCTTTACAACTTTTTTTTTAACAACTTACAGGATGCAAAGCCACGAGGTAATGTATCTCCACCTAGTTACGTAGCAGAAGTTTTTGATGTGTGACAACAAGCAATTTTTGGAAAACTTATTATCGTAGTTTTGTAGCCGGCTATATATCTCTACTTACAGCCCGGTGCTCTAAGACGTGTCTGAATAATATAAATTTGCTCTAGTTTTAATCATCTTGTTCCTGAAGTTGAGTATCCAGGTCAGTCCAGCCCTGTCTGACCTGAACACGAAGCTAAGGAATAACATTTATAGATAACCTATTTTGATGCTATAAAACTCATCTTAAAGTGTGTATTTCCATCAGGCATATATCTAAAAGTGAGACTTTTTGTAATTACTTAGAAACTCCTCACAGTCTCTTTAAAGAATCATTAACTGCTCCTATGATCCGTCGTTTCTGTCTGTCAGTCCACAGAATCAGAAATATTTATGTTTATTTCTAAGTTTGTCCAAATATAAGTCTTTAAAAACTGATTTTTTTTTCTCAAACTTTTCCATCCACAGCCTATCAAGAGAAAAAAAAGGTATGAAGTGAAGTGGTCACAAACCCACCGTGCACTCCCCCCGTGTTTGATGGCCACTTTCCCCAGAGCTTTGTCCAGGTCGTCGTGGACCAGCAGGATGTCCTCGGGCCTGATTCCATATTTACCAGCTGGACCAAGAAAACAAGAAAAACATGCAAAGACTGTCACGCCAAAACATGAACAAAAATACAAAATCAGCTGCAGAATAATCTGTTCATCACAAACAAGACATCAGCATCAAGAGATTAAAGTTTTAACTCTCTTTCCTGCCTTAAAGATGTTTTAAAGATCAGCTTTTCAATCAACAGAAGTTTAATAAAGTCCCTCTCTCATGTTAAAACAAGTCTTTAAACACATTTTGTAATTTAGAGACTTTAACATGAACATTCAGAAAGTTTTAATCTGCTAAAGAAACAAACTGAAGTCCAACCTGATGCAGACAAAACCCTCAGCAGAGTCTGATTATCTCTGTATTTATATTTAATAACTTAAATCAAACATATTCCACTGAGTTAAAGCCTGATGAAAATGGAAGGAAACTTGAACTTGTTCAATTTTAATTTCCAGTAAAGGGTTGAATCCTTCGTCTCTTTAACGTTGGACTCCACAACAAAAACCTCTCTTCGGTGCAAGAAACATATTTATATGTATAATAGCTCAATTTTCTAACTGTGACATATACATGTACAAAACAGCTGTAAATACCACTTTTATGTATTTATATTTTATGTTATTCCATTTAAAAGTTTCTTTCTTTATATTCTTCTTTGTATTCTTCCTGTTGTAAACCTGGAACTTCCCCCCGTCGGACTTATAAAGTTAAATTCTGGCTGCTGGTGCTTACGAAGGTTCGTAACTGAGTGAAATGATCCATACGTATTTTGTGGTAAGAGCTGTTGGAATAGTCTAAATGTTTAGGAAAGGTGGTTCAGTGCTTCCTTTATTAGCTCCTTTAGCATAGGAAACACTGGACCATCCTTTAGGAAAAGAAAGGAGTAAGAAACGCCCCATAATGCCTTGCAGCAGATGAAAGGAGAAAGGACGAGTTTTGTGGGACTATCAAAATATGTAGGTTAGATAATACTAAGTAAACATTTTTTTGCAGGTACAAGAAAAATATGCCAGTGTTTTCAAAAATATAACCTTTAGTTTAGTTCTTCATAAATAATATTTATTATTATTATTATTTAAAGTACTTAACCATTTACTGATGATTTACATACGTAAAAATAGTTTTTGTGTGTTTTCCAAACTCAATCCCAACTATTGTTGTTTTACCTAAATAACTTTCAAACCTTTAAGTCCCACACCAAGAAAATATCTGGTTGTTGGTTTGTTTGTAGTTTTCTCTGTTTCCTGAAATGTTAAAGGAATCAAAAAATGATTGGTTAAATATTTTTTTAAATACTTAATATACATGTTTTTATTGATGACCTCTGCCAAACAGTTGGGCAGGTAGTTAAAGGGTTAACACAGACGAAAATGAAGCATTTAAATTTGGAAAAAAGGATTTTGAAGAAAAAAAAATTGTCAATCGATTTTTTCTCCCACCCCTAATCAGAACTCTTATGATCAAGCAGCAGTTTGTAAAAGATTTATGTTCTCCACATAAAGCAGAGAACAAAAACATGGCAGACCCCCAGAGACGGACCCTCAGACTGAACCATCACCGTGACTCACCTGCTTTGGCCACACACACCCCGGTGACGTTCATCAGCAGCCTGGGACGGAGCAGCACCACATGCGCCTGCTCCACCTCCGACACGATGACCTCACCCGACACGTGCTTGTCGCCGCGCCAACGGTCAGCCACGCCGAGCCGGGTGGCGAGGGCGCCGAGCACCGCCATGCCCACGCTGTGTCTGGTACCCTCCATCCCCGGGTTCCCCAGGCCCACCACCTGCCACACACACACGGAGTAACACAGTCCACAAATCAGAGAAAATATGATATTAACTAAACTCTTTAGGTAACCTCCCTACTTTTTTATTTAAATGTTAAACTGTTTCCTATTTAAATTTGTTTCTTCGATATTCCTGCTGCTACACTGACTATAAGAGCAACTGAAACAACTCTGAAACAAGGCAGTTTCTGCTCATTTTCTGTTTCTCATGACTCATTTTTCTCTGAAATATAAAGTCCAGCACCTCTTTAGATTCAGGACAGTCATGGCTATTGACTGATGTAACTCAATTATGTCTACATACAGTGTAACAAAATTTACAAGCTACAAATCATTAGAAAAAAGAAAAAGGACATTTAACTTTTCTGATTTTCTGATTTAAAAAACATTAAAAACAAGGAATTTGTGCACACCACACATTTTAACAAACCTTTTAGCCTAAGGAACATGGGGAAAATATTGGTCTTGGTCCTACATTCATATAATCTATAAATTTGAAGCCTTGTGTAATATTTGGAATTCCAGACCGTTTTTACTTCTGTCACTTTCACTTCCTATGGCCTCGTTTTTCTCTACAGTATGAAGTCCAGCAATATGATAAAAAAAAACAACTAAAAACATCTGAATACATTCAGATAAATGATAAAAAAAATGTCCTCAAATAGATTATCAGTTGCCAAAAACACCTAATGTGTCAAATGAGATGCCAAAAAATATAGATTAATTTTATGGAAATTTATATTTTTTAGGATTTCAGCAGAAAGTCCAAACAAATTTGAGTTTTCTGGCTATAGTTTGTTTTTTCAGCCATTAAATGGTTGAATGTGTTTTTGTGTGCATTGCGTTTCTATAAATGTTTAAATAGATAAATAAATATTTATAAAAATGTCTATAATGGCATGTAAAGAGATAAGTATGCTACTGTGGTGACAGTTTGGAGATACACCAGAGTTTATATTCTTTTTGTTAAAGCTTCTTCTGAGTTATTGTGTCTTTTCTGTGTGTATAAATCTGCCTTCAGATTATCGTTAATAGAAGGAAAACCACAGAGAAGACAAAAATCGACCTTCACACAGAGCTGCTTTATTGGGTTAAAGAGCTGACTGTGACACATAAAGACTTTGTGAAGGAGTTTTACTGGAGCAGATCTTCACGGCCTCGCACTGATGGTACTGACACATGAGCTCCATGAAAAGACGACTGAGCTTCAAGTTTTTACCAGAACGAGACTCAGAGAGACTCCAACAAACAGATCAGCTGAGAGAGAACAAGAGGAGCACAGAAGACCCACAGTCGTCATCAAGAGTCTCTCAGTGCTGATAAAACCAACAATAAAACCACTATATATACATATATATACACACAAATATCTATATATAAAGTTTCATTGTGTTCAAAATGTTCAAAAAGTACTTTAACACAGTCTTGAAATCATATAACTCCTTTAATATTATAATTTTAACAGTTCTTTTGTTTTTTGTAAGCGACTGTGTCAGGGAATGTCCTATAAGTAAGTTTGTTTAAACTTTTTCATGAGAAATAAAAGTAAACAATTCTATTAAGTATTTGTCATTAGTATGTAATAAATGCTTAAACTGTGTGAAATTACAAGAAAAGGAAAAAAAAAAGCATTTGTACTTTAAACAGGATTCTCTTCATAAATGATTGTAAATGAACACGTTCAAAGTTTTTAGACAGCCAAAAATAAATTTAACCAATTTTACAAACACTCCCACATTTTAGTTTGCACTAGTTTACAGCTCGTTATATTGGACCATGTCCAGGACTTTTTATTTAAATTTATTTATTTTTTTACTAACGATAGTCCCTGAAGCAGTTAGCCCCCTTCATGACTCTCCTCTGGTCTCCCCTTTCCATGGCAGATCTCCTCAACATCTCCTTCTTTAATATTTACAAATTATGATTGATTAAATCCATAAAAAAAAACAATGACGGAAAAAGATGATCTATAACAACCAAACACGGCAAATATACACTCCAGATTGATACTAAAGCTGTTATTTACAACCTTCATACATTATTTACTCAGAAAATCCTGATAAACCTCCTATAATTCACTCAGGTATGGCTCTCTGAATCCTCTCTCTCTCTCTCTCTCTGCTCGTTTACTCGAGGAGTTACAGCAGTTTTAATCACGCACATTTTTCTCGTTCACAGCTTGGTGTTTTAGACAGGGTGACTGTAGTCAATCAGTTTCTCAACATCTTTTAAAATCTAAACTTAGACCAGACTTTAGACTTTAGCCGTTTAGAGTGTGAAAACGTGTAAGAGTCTGAGCAAGGCTCCAGCTGCTGGACTTTCAGAAACTAAACAATGCAAACTGCTCCTCTGCTCCTCCGTTTGTGAGACATGGCTGCTTCATCGGAGGCAGACACACATAGTTTTGGCTTTTTGGGGCAAAGAGCAGCATCACTGTGAGTTACTGACACAGTGTGGTGATCAAACTCGGTGATTTTAATAGGACACGGTAATGATTACTCTGGGAAATTTTACCATTGTTTACCATTTTACTGGTAACCGTTACATCCCTAATATAGATATAATGTAAGGTGACATATTATATTTCACTTTATTTTATTAGTTTTGACAGCCATTTGTGTGTGAGGTCTTAATGAGCAACAAAGTTAAGAGGCTCTTTCTCAAGCACAGGACAGGAGCCTCAAAACATGACAGGCAAACTAATGTAAGCTGCTACCAATGGGGAACCCTTTAGATTTATCATATTTCTAGGTAAAATACCTTCAACAGACATGCTAATTTTCTGTTAGCATGTATATGGGATTTCCAATTATGTATTAGGATCAAGCTAACAAACCTGTTGCTCATTTTAAACACATTGATGCAGCCTTTAGACATGTTTAACAGAACTTAGTTGAAGAGTACGAGACAGACACTAAGTGTGGGTAATTTGTGTGTAATTTTTTGACTTGTGGATATTATATATTTAATCAAACCCTTGGAGGTTTTATCCCCTCTTTCCTGATCTGCTGGTTTTAATTTTAGCTGCAGCCTGCCTGATCAGGTGACCTGCTGCAGCCAGGTGGACTCAGGTGTGAAGAGGCGGAGGGGCTGAGGCAGGACAAAGGAGAGGAGAAGGGAAAAGTTTGGTGATCCTGAAGGAAACTGTAACTGTATTTAGTGGAAACCAAATCATCCTCTAGAGCGGTGGTGATCCCTCCTCTGTGCAGGAACTTTGTCTCTGGTCAAAGGTCGGCTGCGAGTGTCAGAGGTGAAAAGATTGGACTCAGAGGAAGTGTTTTTTTCAGCACACGTGAGTCTTCCCATTCTGTATCTCTCTTTCTTTGCAGTGCCTTGCCTTCAATTCAGTTTTTCTGGATTGTTGAGAAATACTTTTTAGGTATCTGTTTGGATTGTGACGACTTCATTTGAATTTTTTAAACTGAATTCAGACATCAAACAGGAAACCAAACACTCTGGAGGACAATTGTTTTGTTTTGTTTTGTTTTGTTGGGGAAGCAGGTTTTTAATCAGCCACACTTACTGAACTTGTGTTGGGAATTTTAGTTAGGAGTGGGAAAAGTAGTGTTGATTTGATTTTGATTTGATTTATTTTGGATCCATCATTTCATACAGAAAATATGCAATATGCAAAATGTAATATGTGATTTCCACATATTACATTTTTAATTTAAAAAAATCATCCTTTTGAGCATGACTTGCATAAACTGCACTCATAACATTCATATCATCCTCTTATACCATAGCTCTATTTTTCACTTATTGATTGCAGAAAGTAAATCAGTACATAAAAATTTACAAAAAGAAAAAAGGAGGGACAAACCACAGAACTCTCCTCACCTCTTGGGATATCAGAAAAATTCACATCACTATAGAGAAACACTTAAGATTATTATCTTTCAGGTAACCCATAGGTAAACAAATCCATCTTTAATTTCTTATGGTAGCAACTTCTGTTTCTGTCTGAGATTAAAAAGCTTGGTAACAAATTCTCTGCCATCATTGCTCTCTAATGAACCGAACCTTTTATCACATTTGTCCTAAATCTACCTTCTGATGCCTGCCTGGTACAGGACTGATGCTCATCAGTGAATACATTTATTATAGAGCACTTCTGGGATTTTATTTAGAATATTTTTGTATAAGGCACACAAGTAAATTAAAGTTTAGGGATTATAGTTAGGGACTAGAAAAGTAAAGTTACTGAAATGGGATATGGAAAAAAAATTTGCAGATTGATTCTCGAACTTGAATTAAAATTCATTTTCATGTAGAGTTCTCTGTAAACTATTTTTAGCTGTTTAAGGGGTTTTCAAGTATTCTTGGTCATTTTGCTGCTTTACGCAAGTATCCCATCAAAGTTGAATGATAATTAACAGAAGCTCAAACCTGATAATAAAACAAAGTTCTAAGAAAAATTATGCTGATTATTATAAATGTTTCACACCATTAAATGATAATTACTCTGGTGTTGTAGCTTGGTAAAGTGACAAATATAGTTCTGGTTTGCATTTTCAGTTTAAAATACCCTTATGTGTGTTATATCACATTTTTGGTGGATTATGGATTATTATGATTTTTAAAAAATAATTTTATGGTGCTTTAATCCATTTTCATTTCTTGTTATTTCAGCTTTGTGGTCAGTGTCTTGTGCTAAACTTTACTGGAATTATAACCTGTTAAGTAAAGTGGATTGGATCTGTCTGCACTGACATTCAGTTTAACATTACATTAATATACTTTGGCTTTTATAGCCCATCCCTACTTTAGTTGAGTTCACAATTCAGTCTTAAATATGAGATTCAGAGTCCTGCTCTGTGTAATTAAATGAAACCTTAATCAAGCTTAACCAGAACGTCAAATTGATTTTAGTTGATGCCGAATAAATAACTAAAAGCTGCTATGTGTTAAGTATTAAAAGTGTCCATTTTATTAAAGATATTTCGCCCAATAATTCAAACAAGAATTAAATGTTGTATTTTTTAAACGGGGTTTGGTGGTGTTCGGGTACTCTACACTAAAGTCTATGACAATGTGTATTTTACAAGCTAATGTGTATAAGATAAACACCTGTTAATGGGAATACAATGACACAGATGTTATAATGTCAAAAACTCACCAGTCTCCGTTTGCCTTGTGTGTGCATTTCTGCTTCAATCCCCATCTTCGGTGTGAACGGCTCCGTCAGCAAAACCCGGTTTATGATTCGTGTCAAAAGTCTTTGCATTGTGCCAAAGTTCAACAACTTCCACAGA